>JAVYIG010005042.1:0-145851 GCA_035222895.1 Strongylocentrotus droebachiensis
GATCTCACGGATATCATTTTACCGAATGCTTCTTTTGTACAAATATGACAGGAAATGTACCTGTTTTGTTTTCGATGCATAAACGCCAGGTATCGTAATTATGATTAATTTTTCTGATCATAGTTATAATTCCCAGGAAGTATAATCCTACACAACGTTCAATAATATGCACTTGAAGTACACTGTGCAAACATTTTACGTGGATTTCGAAACAAGTGACATTTTACTGACACGTAGTATAGGGTTCATTTGTTTCTCAGATGCTTATTAATTAAATTACATAATTAGAATATTTCGCATTAGGTATTTTTTTTTTTACATATAGCTTTGATATTGTAATAAGAGAGTCGCCTTCCTTTTTTTAAATGAATTTTGACATCAAATAATCGGGATGTCCTTAGTTACGACTCAAATTTATCACACAAACATATCCTTTCTTTTTTATTAACACAATAAGACTTGCAAGAAGCTATCTACAAAAGATGTATATCTCGCCATCCAATGTTGTATGTTTCATGAACATAATTTCTCTCTTGTCCATTGTAGGCATATAGGAATTTGACATATTCGTTCTCATTGTTATTATTTTTTGTGTGAATGGACCACTCAATCATGATTTACATTTTGTTCCATACCCGGACAGATGGTCATAACACTTTTTTCATTTTTTATTCTTCTTCAGAATCATTCCTTCGCCTGATCATTATCGCTGGTGCAACAGCGGGCTCGTGTCTCATTCTCCTCATCTTAGTCTTCATCATCGTCGCATGCTGTCATAGACGACGACAACGAAAGAGAAATGCACGATACTACGAATTCAAAAAGAAGTATGTATTCTTCTTCTTCTTCTTCTTCTTCTATATGTCTTTTCCATGTTACATATCGGTTGATCTGATAAAGTCACTGCATATCTGAACACCATGTAACATAAACTCTCTGATGTGTCAGAAATGAAAGTTTCGATGTCTTTTTGTCATTAATTTCAATTCCATTTTACTCCAGACGTAAAAGACGTGACAAAGATGCGTGAAATTATATTTCTATCTTTATACTATTGATACCCTTTGTTAGGTCAATGATTAAACATGATATTGATTGACTTTCTCCTTTTTTATTTAAACCACCCAATATTAACTAAGAGATGCGAATATCGCTCATCATAAATAAGTCTAATGCTCTCAAAACATGCCAAATTTTAATCTTAACTCGTCTTATTTTCTTTAATTCTATTCTTCTATAACGTTTGTTTGCACAGAGACTTCAGTTCAAAATATGAGAAAGTGGAGCAGAGGAACTCATTAGCACGCGGCAGAGACCACGCAGATGGCGGCACACCAATCGGCGGAGGCTGGGTTTTCAATTCTAGCGGTTACCATGGTGAATATGAAGACGAAACCACGCCAAACGTCGCACTGCGCTCCATCTCACCGCTAGCGGTCGCTACACCACTTCTCAAAGTCTCCCCAGTTGAGGACCAAAATGGCGTTCCTGATTCGGGGCACGGTGGCTCGATCACGGCGGATGACTCGGCGTACGGGCTCTCACCGAGCCTCGAAGAGGACATTGAGATGGAGTTGAACCCTCTTTACAAAGCCTTTGGGACGTCAGTTGGCACCGGAAGTGAGGTCAGGGATCATAGTTACATCGGAGGTGATTCGGACACGATAAGCGAAGGCAACGAACCCGTCGACGATACGCCGATACGAGACGTTCTTTTCAATTCATTTGGTGCTAACAGGGTGGCCAGTGAGGAAGCTGTTGAACTTTGAACTTTCAATCATATTTTATACATTATTATATTCATTTATATTAAATGCATTCTTATCCAATGTGAGAGAACTTACGCTCGAACGAGCTTTTGGATGAATGGTGCGCGCAAGCAGGGTGGAGTACTTTTTATAAAATATATTTTCTCTCTCTTTTGTGTCATAAGAACGATTCGTCTTCCAATATCTTCTGTTTTAATGACTTGATCAAGAACGTAGGATCAGGCTTTATGATATTTCAATGACTATGTGCCTTATTGGAAATGTTGTTTTGATGTATATTTCGATACTAAAGTAAAACCTAGTGTAAGCTGAAAATACATATAAGAGAAATGTCAGGAACTATCAAGGCAAGCTAAACGAGTGAATATGATTTTAATTGTTATCTTATTTATTTTTACTAAAACAAAATAGATGTAATCATGAACTTCATTAAGTGAAGATAAGATGCACAATTATAAAATACAGTATGACGTACAAATTATAAACAAAGTATTTTCATCTTCATGTTTCGGGAAATGCACTATCTTGACCATTACATGGTCATTTATTTTGTTGGAAGTCAAATTATATCAAAGCACGTTACTTTTCTAGTGACAATCTTTTTCAACACCAACTTCAATATTTGAGACAGAATAATGTTTTTTATTATCTCAGTTCCCCATTTTTACCCATCAGGGTAGAAAATTTAAAGAGAGTAATCACGAAGAGAAATACATGTCTGAACATTGATCTTTCTATGATAAATATTTTGATTGTTGTATGGTATTGATAGTCAAGCAGATTTAACAAAAATAATACAAAAATATATTTAAAAAAACACATCATGAAAGTATCCATTAATTAGGAAAAAAATATTATTTTCTTCAATTTGTCTAACCTTTCCCCAAACATTTGTAAATAGCTTCATGCAATCTTCGACCAGTTTTATTTTCCTTTGAAATGTGTTCATAGTAAATTTTAATCGAAAACAATAAATATCTTATCGTGGTCATCATGGCCGGACCGCCGGTGTATTAAAATTGGATGTAAGACGCCTCCTATTCAGTCTCCTTTGGAGCCCGTAATGTCTAACATTGTGAATTTTCTTTATTAAAATTCACGCAAGTGAATGATACCTGTTGTATTTTAATTATCAAATGAGCAAAAGGATATATTTGTAAGACCATGGTCACAACCGATCGTGCATCCCTCTCCGTCAGATGTTACCATAGCATAAGCGGCAGAGGGACGAGTCGAGAAACAAGGAACCTAAACCAGAATCTGACATGATCTAATTCTCTTCGTAATAACTCAAAGATGGATCAATTAAGTCTTTGGCATAATACTATGTAGGGCCTTATTGGGCTCACGCAATGTATACATTACTTTTCTATATAGCTGTGTGCAGGCGAGTACGCAGTATTTTTTTCGAGGTGAGGTAAGAGGATTTTTTTTTTTTTTTTTTTTTTTTTTTTTTTTTTTTTGGGGGGGGGGGGGGGGGGGGGGGGGTCTCAAAAATTTCACAACGTCTCAGCCAGCCACTGAATAAGCAGGGGGGGGGGGGGGGGGTGAGTAAGAGCACATTTTTTTTGAAAATTTGGCCGATCAATGTTTTGTTTCGTTGGCGGGGGGAGGGGGGGGGGGGGGGGGTGAGGTCAGCTTTTGGGGTAACCCATAACCACAATTTTTTTATTTGTAATTGTATTATTTTTTATTACAAAAAAAACTAAAGGGGGGGGGGGGGGGGTCCTCAAAAATACACACATACAAAAAGTTAAAGGGGGGTTCAACCCCCAATCCCCACCCCCCCCCCCCCCCCCTGCGTACGTGCCTGACTGTGTAAAAATTTACGATATTCAATAATTTGTTTACTATAAACTAGTTGATACGATATTGCATCCAGAAAATATGGAATATTGTTTTAAAAGCTATATGCTCAGTTCATAGTTAAAATGACTGCTCTGAATGATCAGTTAATGATCGAACTTCATGTATGTGTCTGTGAAAAATATGCAAATAAATATCACTATGGAGCTTCTCGTAAACAGAACGCATGTGGCCTTTAATGTTTTACCTCGCCCCGACTCTCCCTCTCTCTCTCTATCTCTCTCTCCTCTTTCATCAACCAATCGTTACTGCAAAGGGTACACTGTCCTTGCGTCATTTTATTATTTTTCTTAATTTCCCATAAACACATTATGATAGTGTCTTGATAATTATGTGAAAAGTAAAGGATCATTTCAAATTTACAAATGTAATATTGAAATCATGTTCTATAAGAATTGAAATAAAGTGTATTATTCTAGAAAAAGATAAGCTAATTTTAGATCGACATGAAATCCGCGTTTTTCTTCTTCATATTGTTATTTTTTAATCCAAGTGTCAACCTGGTTTTCGAACTCCATTATCATTGTTGCACTTATGATTTGTTTTTACAGCATCACATTGATAATGACACGGTTTCGATGAAAAGTAAACAGGCGTACATGTTCTAGGATATATCATTACAGAATGGAGAGAGAGAGAGGGAGAGGGGGAAGGAATGAGAGAGAGAGAGAGAGAGAGAGAGAGAGAGAGGGGGCGGTGAGAAAGAGACTAAGAAAGGGAGAGAGAGAGGGAGAGAGAGAGAGAGAGAGAGAGAGGGGGGGGGGGGGAGGGGAGAAAAAGGTGAAAGTAGAGGGAGATGAGGGAGAGGAGGAACAAAAGGATTTGGGGGAAGAGGAATAAATAGTAATGAGACCAGGGGGGTGTTTCACAAAGATCCTAAGTCGAACTTAACCTGGACTTAAAAATTATGGAGAGCCATTTGTAGCCTTAAAAAAATTATATTCAAAAGCGAAAATTCAAGTATTTTCGACTTTTTATAAATTCCACATCAAGAACATGAAATCTCCTTGATAATAGAGAATATGCATGATTTGAATCAACATTTTAAAATAAATTTTACAAAATATTTTCATAGATGCCAACGGCTTTCCATAACTTCTAAGTCCAACTTAGAGATAAGTTTAATTTAGGATCTTTGTGAAACACTCCCCAGGACTGACAAACAAATGGAGAAGTTAGTGAAATAGAGAGAAAGTGAGAGAGAGAGAGAGAGAGAGAGATACATGGTGGGTGTGGATTTCCTTGGCATAATGCAATTATCTCTTCTTTAAAAAAATTAAAACTTCGTGCTAAACTTTTCTTTATGTTAATGTTATTTTTGACGAATAAAGTCAATTGTGTTTGAACCCTCAATATCCCCTTCATACTGCCAAACTGACCGATATCCTACAAAATATCGGCCATTTGTGGTATTATAATTGATTTGTTTTGTTTTGGGGGTCTGTTGTAATGGTTGTCGGCCTGTTGGCGGTAACTATCAAAGTGACTGGGGATACTGCTCATAGTAATACCCAGGGGTCTCAGTCAAATATAAATATAGAATGTGATTGAAAGAACCCCCACCGCCCACCCCGGCCAAAAAGAAAGAAAAAAAAAATCATCAAGCACTTGGTCTGCGTATGAATTAAAAATAAAAGCTGGATACAACTTACTCCAAAGTGTGGGAAAAAGGAAAGCTGAAGAATGAATAGAAAGCACCCACCCTGTGTTAAACATCGACAGAAATATTGAATATGAAATTATTTTTTGTATGTACTAACGGTATCAGTTTTGTGGGGATTACTCATCTGTAGAACATTTCGCAGTGAGATGTTATAATTTCGTGTCTCCGCTCCGTTTCGAAATCCAATGAAGTTTCGAATACCCGACGAAGTTTAAGAGATAAACGTGGCCTCTTGGCATCTTGTGATTGTAGGTGGATCCTACGATATAAAACAGGAGAAACTGGAATGCTTGGTATTTCTTCAGGAAAATGTTTGTAATCGAAACATTTTCATACCCTTGTTGGGACAGTAAATGTTTCCCATGATCAAAACTGTACAATATTATGCTTCCTAGTACACTGACGTTCCGGGTAGGATATTCGTTAAACATGTGATTCCACACTGTTGAAAAAGGTCGAAAATGTCGAGAGAAAAAAGGTAGAAAGGGGGGGAAACGGGGGGTGGGGGGGGGGGGGGCATTGGAGCTACAGGCTACTCCCTTCCTCACATAATATAGTAGTTGCTTACCATCCAAATGATTTTGCTTCAGCATGTGTTTTTCAAAAGTTAAATAGGCCTAATAGGCCTACGTTTAAATATTACATTGAGTTCTTAAACTTAACAAAAATAATCAGCCCCATTGTATAATCGTAAAGATATCTACAGACAACTATCTTACTGAGAGCAATGAATATATATGCTTACAGACTGTTCTTGAAGAAGAAAAAAAAATCGCCCACAACTATGTGCGTTGTTAAAAATAGAAATAAGGCAATTAGCATCTACAACGAGTCTTGTATTTGCCCCTGATCATTGCACATCCTGATGACATGTTTTCCTAACGTCAGAAGATGCAAAAGACGAACAAAACTTCTCACGGATATCATTTTACCGAATGCTTCTTTCGTACTATAACATCACGGGAAATGTACCTGTTTTGTTTTTGATGCATAAAAGCCAGGTATCCTTATCATAATTAACTTTTTCTGATCATAATTATAATTCCCAGGAAGTATAATCCTACACAACGTTCAATAATGTGCACTTAAAGTTCACTGTGCAAACATTTGACGTGGATTTCAAAACAAGTGAGATTTTACTGACACGTAGTACAGGTTTCATTTGTTTCTCAGATGCTTATCACTTTAAATTACAGAATGAGAATAAGTCTCATTAGGTATATTGTTTCACTAACTCACCCCAGAGTGTAGACAGGTTTAATTCGTTTAATATTATTGATAAATGTTACTCTAATAACATTTTTGGTTTAATGCTGTAGAGACTTATAATTCATAATGAAGAAAATGAAAAGTGATGAAGATACTTTTAAATCCCCTACTGTGATCTGTTTCCTTAAGTCCACATTCCCAGGAACAGTCTATGTGTAGTGGCGTATATGTACGGGGGGGGGGGACACATGCCCCCTCCCTCAATCGCTCTCGTGCCCGCCCAACAATGTGAGGACTCAAGCTACCCACTGCCTGAGTGCGATTATTGATTTAAAAGTATAAATGTCAGTTAAAAAATCATAGAAAGTCGGCTTAAAAACTGATACGTGAACAACCAAAGAATACATTTGACATATTATATTAATTTTGTGAAATTTCTTGAAATATTGGACAGAACGGATGAAGGTTGGCATACATGAAGAACTTATGGCATCAACAAATAAATCTTTCCAAAATACTCCGTTTCCATTTTAATTGAGAAATCAATAAATTGAGTGCGAGGTCATCATAAATACACTCCATGTTTGTTGTCCCTCTTTCTTTACGATGATTTTCTGCCTTTCATGACCGTCTTAGCTCTAACGTTTCAGACTTTTCCCTCTTTAATAAGCCAAGCTTTTCATTCGCTTACATATTTTACCAGTCGTTCGTGGTTGTAAGAGTATCGGAAATTCCCGGGGATTCCCGAGGATGCTCCTTTCCCCCGCCCTCCCCAGCACCGTATACGCCTGTGCTGCCGATATTTAATAGGTTTGATTAAATAAATGGAATTACATGATCGAAAGTGAGAGGAAAACATTGATGACTACCCACTTTAAAAGATTTGCATTGTCATATCCTACATTATCCGTAAGCATTCATTCAAATATAATAGATGACTCTTATCACGCTTTTCATTATAAACAAACCACAAATGTTGACAAGCAGTGGTTTGCATAATCTGTTGCTATATTACCATAATTTTCATGATTCTGTTTCAAGATCGTTTTGGTTTCAGAATGACACTGTTATGTGGCCTTTAATGTTTTACCTTCCCCCTCCCTTTGTTCATCAACCAATCGTTAATGACGTTACTGAAAAGGATACAGTGACTGTATGTCGTATCTGTTATTGTTCTTAATTCCTGTAAACACATTATGATAGTGTCTTGATACAGTTGTATGTGAAATTATGTTCGATAAGAATTGTAATAAAATATTATGCTAGAAAAAAGATACGTTAATTATAGATCGACATGAAATCTGCGTGTTTTTTTGTTTTTTTTCTGCTTCATAATATTTTTGTTATTTTTCAGTCCAAATGTCAACGTGGTTTTCGTACTCCAACATCATAAACATATTACACTTATTTGTTTTGTACAACATCGCATTGATAATAACACGGTTTCGACGAAAAGTAAACAGGCTTACATGTTCTAGATATATCCTTACCAAATTGATTGTCACCTTTCATGGAAAGAACATATTCAGACAGTAAACAAATGCATAAGAAAGAAAGTAGGTATTCTGTTTAAACTGAGACATTTTGTTCCCAAGAATATACTTGTGTTATTATATAAGGCTTTTATACAGCCTCACCTCTCTTATGGAGTAGAAGTATGGGGGAGCACTTACAAAAGTAATCTAAATTGTATATATTTAAGTCAAAAAATGGCAATGAGAGCAATTACATTCAGTCCACTTAGAACAGACTCCAAAGCTCTTTTTCAAAGTCTAAACATTTTAAATATTTTTCAACTTCATGAACTTCTTGTATCAACATTTATGTACGATTTGGTAAAAGGTTTTTTACCACACTCTTTAGTGGATTATTGTCAGATGATACAGCACAGATATGCAACTAGGAGAAAAGAAAGTGGCTTACTTTATCAACCAAAATGTAAGACAACGCGGGGGCAATTTTGTATTTCGTTTGTAGGAACAAAGCTGTGGAATGATCAGCCAGATGAAATTAGATTAAAAGCATCAAGGTTATCTTTTCGGAGACATCTTTCCACCTACCTTCTATGTAAATGACGTGGGCTCAATCCCATCCCCCTTTGTATTTTCCTTTTATATTACTTGTCTTCCTTTTATATATGTATACACTTCCTTGTTAACGATTATAGCGGCCTTAAGCTTTTACAGGATTTGTGCATGTACGTACATGTGTATGATTATTTTTATTAATACATCCTTTTCATTTTCATGAACACATTGATGATTTTATTTCTTCAAAGATTTGTCTTCTTTCATTATAATGCTTTAACGCTTAAGCTTTTTTATTTTTATTTTTTCATTTTAGTAAAGAAAAAAAGTTACATGATATTGTATTATTTTGTTGTATATATGTAAATACAAAACAAACAAGTTTTACATTCATATGTAAAAACAAATTAACAAGAAAAAAATCTTGCCAAAGAATGGAACTAGGCTCGACTAGCACTTGTGCTAACTTCTAGTTCCCATTAACAACTTCACCTAAACACAGTAATATACATATTTACGTATATATCTTTTGTACATTTAATAGTATGCAGATGTATGTCTAAAAAATATCGTTTTAAAACCATTACTGTTCAATCGACATTACTCTTATGTTATGTATACATGTATCAGTATTATTTTTTGCATTGTATGATTGTTCATATGTACTGTCATTATTGTGATGTGTTGTTGTTAATAAATTCAATTCAAATGGAGGAGGAGAGAGAGAGAGAGAGAGGAGGGGGGGAGAAGGGGAGAGGGAGAGGAGATAAAAGGGTGAATGTAGAGCGAGATGAAGGAGAGGAGGAACAAATGGATTTGGGGAAAAGAGGAATGAATAGTATTAAATGAAACACTGACAAACAAAGGGAGAAGGAGGGCAGAGAGAGAGAGAGAGAGAGAGTGTGTGTGTGTGTGTGTGTGTGTGTGTGTGTGTAGGTACATGTATGTGAAGAGATTCTACAAAGAGTAAGCATAATGAGCAATATTATCTCTTCTTTGAAAAAAACTTTATGCTATTTTCTTTAATTTTTATGTTATTTGTGACGAATAAAGTCAATTGTGTTTGAACGCTAAATGCCCCCCTCATACTGCCAAACTGACCGATATCCTACAAAATATTGGCCATTTGTGGTATTGTAATTGATTTGTTTTGTTTTGGGGGTCTGTTGTTATGGTTGTCGGGCTGTTGGCGGTAAAGTTAGGGACTTTTCGATTTGCACATCGACAAAGTGGACTGCTACATGCGACGTCCTTTTCAGGCATTGACAGTGCCTTATAAGGACGTCACAGTGCCTTAAAAGGACGTCACAGGACGTCACACGTAGCAGTCCACTGTGTCGACGTGCAAATCGAAAAGTCCCTATTATCGGAGTGACGGAGGGGGGGGGGGGGTACTGGTATATTAATAATAATACCTTGGGGTCTCGGTCAAATATAAATACTGTAGGCATGCGTCACCAAGAAAACGCGTATAAAGGGGTGTTTTATGAGATTGGACGCGGACCGTGCGGTATCTTATATGATGGTCTGATCAGTCATTTCTTGAGATGTTTTCTCATCAGAAACCAGTATTTCTTCAACCCCCCCCCCCCCCCAAAAAAAAAGGAAGACAAAAAAAAATCTATATTATAAATTAATTTAGGAAAGACACACAATAAAATATGATTGAAGGACCCCCACCCGAAGCCCACCCCGGCCAAAAAGAAAAAAAATCCAAAATCCAAAAGATTATTCACCAATCACTTGGTCCGCGTATGAATCAATAACAAAAGCTGGATACCACTTACTCCAAAGTGTGGGAGAAGGAAAAGCTGAAGAATGAATCGAAAGCACCCATACTATGATGAAGCATCGACAGAAACATTGAATATGAAATGTTTTGTATGCACTAACGGTATCAGTTTTGGAGGGATTACTCATCTGCAGAACATTTGGCAGTTAATATTTTGCCAGTTTCGAAATCCAATGAATTTTCACATACCAGACGAAGTTTAATGGATAATTAACGTGGGAATCTTGGTATTTTGTGATTGTAGGTGAATACTATGATGTAGAACAGGGGAAACTGGAATGTTTGGTATTTCTTCAGGAAAATGTTTGTAATCGAAACATTTTCATGCGCTCGTTGGGACAGTATTTTTTTTTCCATGAGCAAAACTGTACACCAAGCTTCCCAGTACACTGACGCTCCGGGTAGGATATTCTTTAAACATGTTTATCCACACTGTTGTAAAAGGCCGAGTAAAAAAAGGTGGAATACAGGCTACCCCCTTCTTCACATACAGGATATAATATACTAGGTGCTTGCCATTCATATGATTTTGCTTCAGCATGTGTTTTTTCAAAAGTTAAATAGGCCTAAAACGTTTAAATATTACATTGAGTTCTTAAAATGAACAAAAATAATCAGCCCCTTTGTATAATCGTAAAGATATCTACAGACAACTTATCTAATAATGAGAGCAAGGAATTATATGCTAACAGACTGTTCTTGTAGAAGGAGAAAAAACGCCCACAGCTATGTGCCTTGTGGAATATAGAAATAAGGCAATGAGTACCAACAACAAGTCTTTTTGTTGCCCCTTACCATTTCATATCCTGATGACATGTTTTCCTAACGTCAAAAGGCAAACAAACCTTCTCACGGATATCATTTTACCGAATGCTTCTTTTGTACTTATATGACGGGAAATGTACCTGTTTTCTTTTCGATACATAAAAGCCAGGTATCGTAATCATAATTAATTTTTCTGATCATAATTATAATTCCCAGGAAGTATAATCCTACACAACGTTCAATGATGTGCACACTTGAAGTTCGCTGTGCAAAAGTTTTACGTAGTTTTCAAAGCAAGAGAAACGTTACTGCCACGTAGTTACGGTTTCATTTATTCTCAGATGCTTATCACTTTAAATTACAGAATTAGAATAATTCGCATTAGGTATATTGTTCCACTCAAACTCACCCCAGAGTGTAGACAGGTTTAATTCGTTTAATATTATTGATAAATGTTACTCTAATAACATTTCTTTGTTAATGCTGTAGTTCATGGCAATGGGTTACGGAAATCGAAGTGAACCATTATTGTTGTATTTTCATGCGCATTGTCGTGAGGGAGAAGGCTGCCAAAATTTGAGGTGGTGGTCGCCAGAATATCGGAAATACCCGGGGAAGCTACATCCACCGCCCCCCCCCCCCCCCCCCGAAGTCCCCAGGACCTTATTAGCCTGTGTTCCCGACATGTAACAAGTTTAATTATTAAAGTAAATGGATTACATGATCGAAAGTGTGAGGAAAACATTGATGTCTTTATACCCACTTAAAAAGATTTGCATTGTCATATCTTATATTATCCGTAAGCATTCATTCAAATATAATAGATAACTCTTATCACGCTTATCATTATAAACAAGACAATAATGTTGACAAGCAGTGGTTTGCATAATGTGTTGCTATACGACCATAATTCTTATGATTCTGTTTCAAGATCGTTTTGGTTTCAGATTGACAATACTTGAAATTAAGAATATAATAAACGAGATCAATACCTCTTCAAAAGAGTCCATTAATTCACTACTTGAGCCCCATGATGCCCGTTTTTTTTTATCACGTTCCTCCTATACTTCTCTTTATTTCTCTACCTTTGTACCACTGCACGATGTCGCAAGCGTATTTGTTTTTATAACAGTGTTTATCGTGCTTTTATGGTACTTATGAACTTCATGATTTTTTTTTCTCCATCCATCTCACAGTATTTATATTTATTATGTGGTTTTTATACAGGCTAGTCTCTCCAGTATATAAACATTGCTTTGAAATAGAGCTCTAAATGTCATAATACAATCAAAATACAATGTAAAACAATACACAAAATAATAAGTAGTAAAATATGATAAGGACAAGATTTGATAACATCACTCACTTAAAAACACTCACATTTTCATAATTTATATTATCCAATGTCATTAACTCAAATTAATTAGATGACTTTTATCACGCTTATCATTATACACTGATAAACAAATAACAGATTAATAAGTACTACAATATAAAAATACATAATAAAACAAAACAGGATAACAAAATATAGGCTGAAACTGAAACTGAAAAAAATAAACTTTTGATCACGATACACAATTCATGTACAATATACTTTTATTGAATACAGATAGAATACGGGACAGTATTTCGTGATCATTTTCATTCCTCATTCGCTTCCTCATTAGTGTTTAAGCATCATCTAAATGCATATCAATCATACCCCCCCCCCCTCCCACACACACACACACAATCCCTTCGTCATAGTAATTAAGAATATATATATGTAGTTAAACAAGAGAGAGAATGGATAATTGGGAAGTAACGACCTACTGACCATGCTCAGGGCACTAGCGTACCGAATTAAATTCGACTCTGGGACCTTCTCTTTCCAAGATCTTTTACTATGGAACCAGTTACCCATTTGAAGCAAAATTTATATTGATATACTACATTAAAAAACCACTTACAATATTTATGATCAGTATCGGTTGTTGCACGCATCTATATCTCAATAGTATTTCTTTTTCTTTTACTATGTTTCAATAAGACATGTATTGTAATTAATGATAGTTATCTTACTTCATAATGATGCCCTTGAAATAGCAATAATGACAAATGTCTATGCTTTAACTTTAAACTGAACAATAACCATGCTAACTGGCTTGCTGCCATTAATCGATGTTTTTTCGATCTCCGTACCCTTGATTGATGTTATTTTAATAATTATTATGCTTCGCTAACGAGTGCCATGATAACTGAATTCAATACCTGTTGTAAAAAACAATCGCTCAGGCCCATCGCCGTCTCATATTTCTCTGTCAAAATAACGTGTCGTCTCCCTTCTGTCAAGCGTGTCAAACACCAGGCGGTGACATGTCAGGTATTTATGGACACTCGTTGGCTCTTGCGCACACTAAGCTGAACCCTCTGTAATGCCATTGGAAGGGTTTTGTACATTACAAGAGCCGAGCTGGAGAACAGGCTGGAAACTGAACTTCAATCACTTTGGGGCTTCTTTGAACGAATTTACAACATCCTAGCTTGTTGCTCATGTTGGTAACTGTTTTGCAAGCACCCATCTATTTCTTAAACATTAATAAATTCATCTAGACATTAATGCCACTGCAGTAACCGAAGTCGTTTTCCCAACATCGTTGTGATTTGAAAGCGGTTGGTTCCTTTTCGTTCGATTTACAATTGTCAACATCTTTCACAGGTTAACTGCATTATCCCATCTCACGCTCTTCAAGTTTCGTTATATTCGATCTCCATCTCTTATTTTTGTTTTGTCTTTGAAAACAAACTTCTTATCTTGTCAAGGTTGCTTGAATTCGAACATCTCGCACGGACAGATTACCAAGATATATTATGATGAAGGATTGTTACCTGATGTGAATTATGGAATATTCAAAGGTATTTTTGTGTCTCCTGATCGTCGCCCTATTCGAAGGCTCTTCGTCCACGGACTGCACATCGAGATGGTTAACCGGAGAGTGTTTACAAAGTAAGAAATCATGATATTTTTATATATTCATTTATTTATCCATTTATAGTTTCTTTGTACAGGACTCCTCTTCTGCAACTTGCTTATTATAAATATAAGGTGTAATAAAAAAGAAAATCAATAATTTCTGCAAAAGTTGACTTACTATATAATATGTATTTTATGTATTTTAGTTTTGTATTTGTTTATATCTCTTTATAATTTAAATTTGTTTGTAAATTGAACATTTTCAGCCTGTGAGCTGCTTGTCTGATGTGTTGTTGCAATAAATCAAACCAATTCAATACCACCGTATGAGATTGTACCAGTACCAATTCTTTACTGCCGTTTTTTAGGAAAATGAGATATAAATTGGAAAAATTAATGAAAGGAATAGTTTACAGCTAATCTTGAGCTGTGGTATGGGATCGAATGTCAATAGAACATGACTATGGTACATTCTGGATTGTTTATCCTGCAGTAGAATGATTGTTTGAATCATTAAAATAAAAACAAACCCACAAAGACTTGCTGAAAATCATCTTCAATAAAACCACAACTCTCATTTGCTCATACCTGTGAATAAGTAGATGGTGTCGGGCCGACTTACCTTTATTTCCCTATCTTTCTTTGCTCATTACTCAGCCCTTGTACATTTTCTACCAAAATCGTTTGGCACTTGTCATCAATTTGTAATCTTGAACATTCAGTGTAAGTTTTGTCGGATTCTGTGAGAATTTATTTCCTATCATTACCAGAACTCGAGCTTATCTTTAATGGAGAGTGAAGAAAAAAGACGAGCCAAAAGAATGCTCCCATTTAAAAGGAACATAGAGAGGGATATCTACATGAAACATTTTAGGACGAAATTTAATTATTGACCTTTCATTTCTAATTGCACAGGGTAGATAAATTAAGTTTAAACAAAAAAACCGACGTTTGCTGTGCATCATTAGAATGGTTTATGTAATTATCAACACAAATTTCATTTAGATATTGTTTGAACTTTCGACTAATGATGATCGATAAATGTAATTAGGCAAGACATTGATCTACATTTGCCACTCTCCACCCAGGTGTTAAATGGGTACCGGTAGGAAGGAATTCCTTAAAATGCTGTGAGCGTCGAAATCGGCAGCCAAGCATAGCCGGGTAATGTTGGAGCGCCTTGAGGACCTTGCAAGGTCGATACGTGCGCTATATAAGAATCCAATATTATTATTAATTAATCATCATTTGCTTATGACGTTTAATTAAGTTGCTACAACTCTCCTTTTATCTTCAAATGGTATTCACAGTTTGAGAAATGACTGAATTTTATTTATTTTGTGTCTAGTAAGGCGATATAAATATAACCACATAAAAACTTCTTCAATAATTGTGTATAAAGCAAGGACGATGATCCACATATCTGTTTTTAGTATACATCCTTGGTATCACTATATCGTTATTATTCTCATTATTTTCAGTAAAACTGTTTTAACACGATCGTAGACACTTTCAAGAAATCAACTCAAATGCAATTTCAATTGCCAAATGTATTGCCTTTAAAAGCATTTTCGGATCGTGTAATATGCGTCATTGGAATGTTAGCATAATCCAAACGGCGACACAAAAGTTTATTAAGGTTGACTTAAATTTAGTTATCGAAAGTGATCTTACATGATAATTGTATCATCGTAATTTGCATATTTCATGTCATTTTCAATATGACACTTTGAAATTGTTGCTTTTTGTTATCGTTCGTATTTACCACAAAACAAGTCAGGATAGCAAATTTCGTATTTTTGCAATATATTGGGAAATAAAATGTGAATATTCCGGATTCGAGGGCAAAGTGAAGTAGAATTTTGACCCCTCTTTGGTTCTATTTTTACGAATACTCAGACGACAGGCATCGAATTGTTGTAGTTACAATCGATATCCTGGTACTCGGATTCTAAATTCCCACGGTGAGATACATGTAGATAATTCAACTTTATCAAAACAATGTGTGCGTGTTTTAGTACTTCCCCCAAATCAAACGGTGGGTGTAATATGACATTAAATCTACAGGGGGAGGGAGCCAGGGAGGTTTCACTTCATATCATTTCCAGCTGTAAACATTTTTCAGGTTTTTACCCAAAATCATGAAAGATACCAATTTAGAGGTAGAAATCATTTTCTTTTTTTTAAATCTTTATATATCAAATTGAAATCCAGCTACCACATAAGTCTGTGAATATTGATGTGCATCCCCTCTTTCCTTTTTTCCTTCTTTTTCTGTCTTTTTCCACTTTTACCAATATTTTGTTCCTCCATATTTGTATTATTATGTATCCTTTGAGGGTAGTCATACTATCAAGCTTTGCTTACTTTGTCAACCCTCCTGTTTGATGTTTTCGATTAGTTACGGCCAGCCTTACTTTTGTCTATATATATTCTTTTGTCATGTGTAAATCTGCAATATTTGTTTGTTATATATTTGTAAAAATGCAAAAGAAAAAGAAAATCAAACAGAAATAAATAAATCAAATCAAATCAAATCAAACATATGACAGGGTAAATGAAACTAAATCAATGATAAGTATTCCTCAAATAGGAGCCAGGTGTGATTACATAGAAGTTCCCTTTTAACAAAGGTCGTTGCTGAAAGGGTCATTAACGGTTGGCGTTTATTGTTGGAATAATAAACACATTTGACCTAAAGGATGTAGTATATATTTTAGCTGGTTAATGACCTATCAAGTACAGTGATTGGGGTCTATGATTAATTACGTACCACAATAAACTCATTTTATTACGACATGAATTCACGGGCTATACGATATCTACAGAATTTGAAACATTAGTTATTACGACATTCTCCTTGTATGATTAATGGTGAAAGATAGGCAAGTATAAGGATAAAATTAAATCTAGCTTGAAAAATAGACATGGCCAGCAGTTATTTTTTTCGATAATTCGTGTGAAAAGACCAGGTTAACAAGCATGCATTAATAAACGAAAAAGCCGACAATTTTGTTTGTTTGCTCAATTTGCTCTCACAAACAGGTTTTGGGGACGATATATGAACACATATTCAAGAAAGTCTATCAATTTTTGCCTGAAAAAGATATGGAATATCGGAACGTCTCTCTTTCTGTTCTATTACATAACACTCGTACAAAATTCGATCTAATACATTTTGTTGAAGGGAGAGGGCACAGTCCCCGACCCTTTTCGTATTCTAAATCGAAAGAAAAAAAACATCTGCTACCATCGAACTGTTCTTGGATGCGTTGTGTAAGACATGTGCCCAGTGTGTAAAATATTCAATGGCGTCTAGCTTTGTCACTTCCCAGGAGAATTCCAGATTGTAATTCCACGACCCTCATTACATCATGGAAGTAAACCGTTATATGACAAAAACAGTTCGTTTACCTATTCCACTTGACCTCATAGTCATCATGATTGACATATATTTTTTATCGAATCCTCAGCGATACAAATATGTTGTTTCTTTGCAATATGTTTGTTGCGACAAACACAACCATGATCGTCATGGTTGTCTTTGTTCCAACAAACATAAGAGAATTATAGTTATGTAATACTACATTTGATTCCCAATGATTTGCTAATTTATAAAAAACAAAATACTCGATTCAACGGATTTTTATTCAAATCCAAACTTTTACCTACTTGGATATCAGATTTGTTTAAGTCTTTCCAGACTATATTATGTTCAACATAATTCATCAGTATCATAAGTTAACTCTCGTCGTATCTTACAGAGCATCAAGTTTGTATGGTATCAATCCATGAGTATGATAGGTGGCCTTAGGGACTAGATCTCTCTCATTTTATCGAAACTCTTACAACAAAACTTTTTACATGCTTTCCTTTGTTACTTTAACTAAATAAACTATTTGATTTAAACAAAATCAAGCAACCCTTCAGATGAGATGTTTAAATGGTTATTCCGAATTTTCTTTGTGCATCAACTTCATCGGCATCTACGATATTTACCTATTATACCTTGAATCAGCTGTCAGGAAACTTTAAGGACATAATTGGGATCTTTTTTAGGTTTGCTAATGATAATCTCATATTAATTCGTTTGATGATCCATTCTTTATTGCATGAACAAATTGGCATCTTTTTGATTAATACGAGTGAGGTCATTATCAAGGTATTTGTTTATCTTGGTTTTGTTCTCAAATAAATGATGATTACTCATGATTACTCATGATTACTCATGATACTTTGTCAATGTAAATATCTGGAAATAACAAATGATTATATAAACAAATTGGGTCATTTATATATTATGATGGGATGAGTGTCATTGATAGATAACAATTTGTTTTCTTTAATGATTTTTTTCAGTGAGGGGATATTTTTACAGTTTATATTAAATGCACTTTAATTTAAGTAGGCTTACACGGGTGCCAAGACGTACACTTCGTAATCTGAACTGTTCCGATGCATGGGACGACAGAAATATACCTGTATGTATTTGCCATAATCACAAGGACATCGTGATAAAGAGAATCACCTAATATTATCAATTCACATTTTTTAGTAATTATTCTCGTGATGTTTTTGACTTGAGGCAGCTTTATTTTTTCTACAAGTGTGAAATAATGATTTGTTGAAAATGATCTATATTTCAATACTTCCCAAAAGAGATCAACATTATAAATATAATCAACTTTGTTTAAATAAGTTATATATGCATCGAGAAATGAAATGAAACAGATTTCCCATTTTTGGAAACGTGTCATCTTCTGTACTTGGCTGCTTTGAAGATGCTAAACTCTGAAGACTTGTACGAGTGTTATGTAATATATTCCTAAATTATAAAAATAAAAATGAAGTGTATTTCAATTCTATTTAATAGTAAGAAGTACAGTCGAAGAGGTCCCTCCCTATCGTGGTGGATGGTATATACTACAGTCAGTTCACTTTCCTCCCTATTTCACAGATGCTGAAAAATCAACTATTTTCTCTTTTCATATATATATTCTTTTATACACGTAAACAATTCAAAATTCAAATTATACTTCATTTCTATTTGTAACATTTAGGAATAACACTTTGGTATGCACTATGCAGTTTGTAGAATGTTTGCCGTCCTCATTATTTCTAGCCTAAAATGAACTGATGGTAAACTTAGGCCGCTAGAATTCATTTCAATTTCGTAAATGATTTAATTTATATATTTCATTTTATTTTATTTTATTTTATTTACCAAATATAAAAAACATATGAATAATACTATACATGATAACATGAGAAAATAACATTAGATGGATCGCCCTGCTCATGCAGCTGTGCCAGTGCAGCACCGCTGTTCTACACAGCTGCAGTCTGTAGTATTATGACTATGTTTTCTACATGATTTAAAGTTCATTAAATTACAAAAGTCTGCAAAATAGAAAAATCTACTCAAATGGAGAAGTAAGATGGACAAACTAGGAGCAGGAAAAGGTGCATAATTTTTATTTGGATAACGTTTTTAACGTGTTTATGATCGAGAAAAAACCCTGTTTGTTTATATATCCATATTAAAGATAAATAAGTTGAATCAGGCTTAATAAGACGAAATGGAATTTATCACAAATGTGACATATTCTATTTCTTCCCCTCTCATTTTGTTGTTGTTGGGAAGGGGGTATTAGAATATTCATTTGAATCCCCGTATTTTAACAATAAGTTTAAGAGACGTGTTTCTAGCGCTCATTGTGGGCAGAATCTAAAACCCGGATGGTTTTTTGAGGGAGTGAGGTCTGGAACCAACTGAAAAAAACGAATTGGTACTAACGTCCCCTTACAGACCTTTTTCTTTTGAAACGGCTTGTATATATTATATGTTTATCTTATTTCATTAAAATATTTTTGTTCATAATATTTATTCATTTTTTCTACTGCGAATTTATTATTCTGAATTTGCATTGCAGAGTATGATGCTCAGTGCTTTTCTCTCTTTTTTTTCTTCCTGTATTTTTCCGACAGATTTTACTTCAGTCGGTTGCCTTGATGTGACCTGTTTCAAACCAGTCTTCAACGTTTCTCTGTCTAACATGAGTGCATCACTGTGTACAAATACATGCACAAGTCGTGGGTTCTACTACACCGGGCTCTACAATGGGACCGAGTGCCGATGTGCCAACACCCCTCCCTGTGAAGGGGTGTGGTCTAGATCGATGGCGGATATGTGCGGTGTACCCTGTGCTGGTGACGTCACTAGCAAGTGTGGAGGACGGGATGATGTGCAGGTATACTCTTATCCAGGTAAAATGTCATGTGCCGAATGCCGAAACAAAAACAGTCTTAAGTTCAACTAAGAGGAGCAAGAAGGCATGGGGGGGGGGGGGGGTGTCACCATATCTTTTTAGAAGGGTTGGGGAGGGGGTGTCACCATATCTTTTTAGAAGGGTTGTTATAGATGAATTTGTCGTTTCCATTGAACAATCAGCCATAAGGTTTATGAGATACAAGGGATTAATTTGATTTCTTTCAGTTGGCGAAAGTTTTTTTTTAAATCGTAAACCAATGTTTGAACTTCCGGTAATGTGGATGTAATAATGACGCGTCTAAATCTGATCGCCTGATTTGGCTTGCTTTTTTTCTCTTTTTCTTTTTTTTCTCTATCTCTATTTTTTCCCTTCTCCCCCGCCCTCCCTTACGTCATATTTTACATTTTATAGTTCTCTTTCTCCTGGCCTTTCTCATTCTCGTCACCTTCCTTTTCTTTTATTCTCCTTCTTTTCCTTTCCTTTTCCTTCTCCTTTTTTCTCTTTCTCCTTCCCTTCCTCTTCCCTTTTTCAAAATGATAGGGGGCGGCCGCCCCTGTCCCCCTTCTGGTGCCGCCCCTGAATATAAGCATAATGTCATATTCTGAAATGTCTAACATGGAATTTCAAGAAACACACCCCATACGACCTCTGTTTATTAAATACACGTTCCCCTTTTTGTGTGTCTTTCTATATGGGATTTATGATGGATGAATAGATGGGAGACGAGAAGCGATTTGGAGCGATGCCTCGAGAATATTTCAAGATTTATTAGTTCATCTTTATTGTACCGCAACATAAATACTAAAGATGAAGTGAGGTCTCAGCTTACTGTTCATCATAAAGATATGTGGCATTTCATTTTGTGAGAACAACATTGGTTGTTTGCTTTATTCGACTTATTTTTTTTAATCAATGCTCTGCATGTTATTTTATATTGAACATTGAATATGCTTATTCCATTAAATACGATAAGAATGATAATAATATGTGTGATAGAAAACAATAAAATCTCTGTAAATCATGCATGCAATTCAGCCATTGGCTGCGATATGTTGATGAATAAATACCATACATTACCTTACCTTTCACCCGCATGTACCTACTTTGACCTATGCACGATCTGAGGATTCCAATCTCTTTCTGTTAATGTTCTTTCAATACAGGTGAACACCCAATTGTAGGAGACTGGTGGTTTGACGGCATGAACAACATCATGGAATGCACTGCAACCAACGAACTGAACATCGTAGTAGCCACAGCGGTTAATGGTTACAACCTCACCGGCTCGTGGCAATTAGACACCTGGGGCAGCAACAGCCCATACTTGGACGCTGATGAAGCTGACCGGTACCATAAGACCGCCCTATCTCTGGACTTGAGGGACATCCCGATTGGTTCAGATCTGCAGACGATTCAGAAGGAGGTGCGATGGTACATGGACAAAAGGCCGTCCTGTGACGAAGTCGGATTCCTGTGCGTTCAGCTACATCGTATTGGTTTCTCCGATTTCCCGAACAGTACGGACCCTCAGCCGTCATGTCATGAAATAACCTGTGAAAGTAAGTTCTTATATGACCCCATGAATCACTTTGACACAAACACAATAACAAAATGTACCGTTTTATTTCACATTTTTTGTTTTGTTCGAATGTTTGTTCACTTGACCAATGTTCGACATCTAGTTTTGATGTCACGCGCCACTTTCTTTCCCATTCAGGGTCATTCTAAAATCAAACGACGATCGAAGGAATCTGCTGACAGCCTTTAAAGGCCCTACATAGAGTTATAAGAAAACTGAGTCGTTTACTATTTTTATATGGACATTTCGTATCCTTCATTGTCATTGTCAAAAGGAGAAGAAGGCCAAGAATCATCAAAAGATTTTGGTTTAATGACGACCGATTATATCCTCTGATCCCTTTTCATTCCCATTCAAAGGGGCATCTATAGGGGCATATGTGCAGCCCCTGCTATAAAAAAGGATATGTGTTCCTCACAAGACAAAGAATTTCATTTTCCTTCCGATTTATGATTACTTTATTTGAAGGGAACCCTCATCTCCGGTTTAAGTGCACTGCCAATCAATGTTCATGTGTAGACCGGCTGCTGGACCCAACTAAAAGTGAGGAAGGAATTCTTGCAGCCATCGAAAAGGTGACTTTAACAAGATTGTTTTTTTTATTTTTTTTATTTTTTACTACTAACTATACTTTCTACTTTAAGCCTACAGTTACCATTACCTGATTACTATAACCATTACCTGATTTGTATTAAAATTACTCTTTAGTATTGTTATTAATACTATACAATATTATATAATACCAATTAAGAATGATAAAATAACTCACACAGAAAAATGCAACCATGAATGTTCATATTTTTTCTTCGATCGAGTAATTGAGCTTTGTTACATACAATGATGCTTTTGATTATGTAACCGGAAGTACTTCTTCTTTCAAAGGCCAAAATCACTGAAGAAACAGTTGATGAAGTTCTTGAAGGGGTCAACTCTCTGTCATCTGAGGATTTCAAGCCTGACGCAGTGATAACCATAGCCAACGTCATTGAACAGGTGGTGTCCTTAAACTCTACGAATACAGAGGTAAATATTTCCAAACAAGATCAACATGGGCTGAGAGGTTCCATGAATTCACGCGCGCAGGCAAACGCACATGTTCACATAAATTGCATAAATAGATTTAACATTCTTTGGTGATTTAACGAAAAGTCTCTACAATTTTCCCAACTTGCGACAGAACTTTGAAGGGGGCCTGACTATGTCATACACCGTTCTCACCTAGTGACAACATTTAATGAATACTATACTTTGTTCTCGTGAGCGTCGTCTTGCTTGACACTTAAAATTAGCGTCTGAATGAGGTTGCTGAATAGAGGTCCTTTAAACCATTTGTTATAACATTTCCTTGCAAGACTTGAAATCTCACCACACCTTTCTGATAGCTAGAAGTATTTCAGAATCCGGAGTATTTGGATTCTTCTTAAGAAACGCTTCTTAACGTTTTATAAAAAGCAATATTGTAAATATACATTAGGCTTGCGGTTGCACCATGTGAGAGAGAGGGAGGATTGTAAAGTGTAAAGATTCATGATCTATACAGATCAACCCAGGTGATGTAAATGGGTACCTGGCAGGAATTAATTCTTTGAAATGCTTTATAGAACGACGTAATGGCAGCACAGCTATAAAGCCGGGGTAATAATTTCCAAGTTTGGGAGCGCTTTGTGATTGTAACAAGCGCTATATAAAAACTGAGTATTATTATTATACTTTAAAATGTCATTTCTGATGCATTATTTTCTTTTTTCTTTTCACATTAAGGTAACAAGTAGTGTGGTCGCCATCATCGGGAACCTTATGAACTCTGATCCGGAAGCTTTAGCTGCAGCCCAGGGTATGAACCAATCAAGCAGTAGGGTCATGCAGGCCTTGGAACACCAACTACAGAAGGTTGACTTGACCAAAAACAATGGCTCCTTTTCCTCTGTTCAACCGAATCTAGCTGTTCAGGTAATGTTCATATTCATTCTCCTTTTTTTTAGAAATAGTAAAAGAAACCTCAAAAGAATCATGAGTATTTTTAGTCGTATATCTTTATGGATATGTCCGTAATCTGATCTCCTTGAAAAGTATATCCATGCTTGTACAGGGTTGTAATCGATCTTCTCAAAGATACTATAAAATCAACTTGATATACGTTTACATTTTCATAAGGGGTATGATGTCCTTTCTTCCTTTTGTTTTGAAAGCTTGGAAGAAGATCAGCAAAGTGTTTTTCTTCATCCAAACATAAGCAAAAACAAAACAAAAACATGAAATAGGAGTTATCAAAGCAAATATACTATCTACCACAGATTTATAGTGAGATAGATTAATAGTAAGAGTATACTGGTAGTATTCACTTGTAGAATCCCTCCCACTCAGAATACTCTTTTCCGTAAAGCCGCTGCTCCGATGAACACAATAATGTGTTTACACTTTGTAGGTGTGGTGATAATCCCAGATACCTAGATTCTGAATATATTTTGCCCTGGGATAAGTTAACGTTTTATAGAACACTGACACTATGAGGATAATTGAGCAGAAATTGTGCTACAAGAATACAGGCCTAGTGAACATCGTGAAGTATGTTTTAGATAATAGTTTCTTACATAAAATGCCTCCAACTCGTTTAAGATGTAACAACGGTGTACTCATTAGACAGACATATATATATATATAGATACGTATCGGCAGATATTAAATGAGTTGATTATCTTCATACATTTCTCTGTGGCATTTGTTTGAGTTGAACTAACTTAATACATTTACAATCCTAACAAACTCATTTACAGAATCACGCACAACAACACTAACACAATATTTAACACCTAAATGATATTCGTTTGGTAACTGATCATGGCACAACTTTTGTCCTACCTATAGGTCCAAGCGACCGCACCGGATGTTCTCAGAGAAGGTATCACCTTCGTCTCGCGGAGATCGACCGTCGATGATCACCTAACCGACAGCGATATCGAACTGTACAACCACGACGTACCAATCGACGCCAATGACCTCAGAGCCTCGATCAACGTCAAAACGCACTTCGTAGACGACCTCGACGATGCGTCAATGAGCTCGGACATCAGGACCACATTTGCGGTGATTCGTGAGCCATCCCTGTTCATCTCTGATGTCCACGATCACGGGACTGGGACCTACGGTAGTCCAAAAGGAAGACGACTTCCCAATACTCCCGTGATTTCTGTCACTATCGAAGGGTCTGGACTTGGAAAGATGAACACAGAAGTTACCAGTGCTTTCCATCCCATTCAGGTTAATCCCATTTTGCGCTTTATTTGTATTCTGTATTAATTTTGCTTTCTTTATTTCTATGAATTTAAGGGGAATTGTTTTCTTATGAGCCACAAATCGGACTGGCTTTTAAATGGGATTTCCCAGACACAATTTTATTATATATTATATATTTGTATTTTACGAACAAATTAATAAATGGAATTGAATATGGGCGTCATTTGCATGTTACCCAACCATTTTGGTATTTGTCATGTTCAACAGTGACTTATATAAACAAAATCGAACGACTGTGTGTCTAAAAATGTTTTTAGAAAATGCCAGTCTCTTTTAAGTTGTCCTTTATACGTTAGACTACCGATTTATCATTTTTTGACCTGGCAGCTCATCTGTTAATGCTTAAATTCATTTAGATAAATGTGTTACGCGATAATTGCTGATATAAGTTATTATAGTAGTAACACACTTACCGTTTCTCGAACCAGTGAATAAATAGGTGATAGGTCTTTTGTCGTTATTGCCCCTAAAACCCGGAACTCCTTACTCCATGTATCTAACTAGATTTGCCATACTCTCACAGTTCTCAAGAAGTTTTATAATTTGTTGTAGTATTCTTCTTTTTTTAAAAATTAATATAAGTTTCGTAAGATAATGTTCTCTCTTTGTTTGTACTTCTTGTTTATGCGTTTAGTATCTAATGAAAAGGCGATTTATAAATGTAATACTATATACTATATTACATTATATTTATATATATTCATTTTCGTATGTTTAATATTCAAATGTATCAATAGACGAGCAATGGCTCACTCATCATAGATGATCCAATCTGTGTCTTCTGGGACTTTGAAGCGAACAACGGGACTGGTGACTGGTCCGACTATGGATGTTCCTTGCTCCAGAATGCTACATACATCACCAACTCAACAGCTATCATGTGTACGTGTAACCACACAACCAACTTTGCTGTTATTATGGTAAATAACCCTCTTGTCTGTAAATGATGCAAGTAATATTGAAGTGTATGAATACGAGGGTTTTGAAATAGAGGGTTCGGTTGAAATTTCAATACGCCCCTGCTCTGGAATTGGACAAACTGGTGGGGGTGAACCAATAGAAATTAGTTTCAACCTGGACAGCGACGTTGATATGAAATGAAAACAAAAGAAACAAAATTAAGTGTAGCCGCGCTGGCAAACAAACTGGTTGGCAATAACGTCAACATCTTGGTATAATGGAACACACATGAATAGAACATTTTTTGCGATATACATTTATTCAAAACTTTATGTTTGCCTGGTGACAAGCTGTTTAACATCCGTCCTCCGTGGTGCACTGAACCTCAACAGCAGGAGCGCGAAATGCATAACTCGTCGCTGCTAGGTCGGACAGACATTAACAACAAACAAAACACGCACTCCTGCAATGGAAGCACAATAACATCCCAGCACGCAAAGGCAACGGCCCGTCACCAGGCTCGAGGCAACAACCGCAACAAAAATAAAGGACACTCAGTTTGAATGTCGACAACATTTTAAAAAGAACATCATGCTTCTTCTTCCAGTAGAGCGTAATTGCTTAATAATAGGAGATGACGTTTCAGTTTGCGCTTGAACTAATATAATATAGTTGAATCTGTGAATTCAATAGGGAGGTCATTTCAAAGCTTGGGGCCCGTAAACGTTTTTTTTTTTTTTTTAATATACATTTGGGACTCCCAACACTTAAGAGTGGCTTTAAGAGATGACTGTAATCCTAGTATCCCTGTCAAATGATTGGTTGAAAAAGCACATGTGAAAAGGATTTCGCATATAGCAACGCTTGACTTCTCCTCAATTTTCTATTTTAATTATTCTCGTTGGTCTTTAGCTTCTTCCCTTTTCGCTGATTCACTTTATTTACATGTATGTTATTATATTTGTCATCTTAGAATTTTCACAGCCCCGAACCATCAGTGAACTTCCAAAGGGCCTCAAAGTACCTGAGTTACATTGGTTGCGGACTATCTATTGTCAGTCTGATCATGACTTTGGCCGTTTATGTACTTTCACCGTGAGTATCAATTAATGTCACTATTTATGACATTTACAACTTACTGTATCGATACTTTATCAAACTCTTGAAGTACTGTGTAGATCATAAATATTGAATTAAAACCGCCCAAGTACATATAATAACTATATTTCAGTCACATTGCAGTGTTTCCGGCATCGATAAATTGCACGTACGTTAGGGGCGTATATAATGTCGGAGTCCCGCAATCGCGTACCCATCCGTTATGTCTCGCTCTTTCCTGTTTTTTAATGTGTGTCTTGTTTGTTTGTTGTGTCAAATTTGATATGGTAAATAAGGAATATACATTGTTAACTGTACTACCATAGGTTCTTTAAAGTGTCCTTCTCTGTATTAATAAATCTTTTATTTCTTCTCATTTGTTTACCAATATTGCATTTACTCCCCCCCCCCCCTCTTTAGGGGGGTGGTGGTGGTCTTGGTGGTGGTGGGGGGGGGGGGGGGTAGTAAAAGTGCACAATCTTGCATGTGTCGGCGCTGAGTCTCAATATTGCAAACCCTGTTATAATGTTTGTATCTCAGTTAAAAAATCCATGAATCGCAGATAGGTTGTGATTTTCTGTTGATATGATAAACAATCAAAATGTCCATGATTGGTCTAATAGATGACCTACTTCCGAGTGGAAAAGGAGGTATCATATTACCTGGGAAGTATCAGACTCGTCCTCGACTTGTCTCATATTAATCTTTCATTTTGCAAGACTTCCTGTTGTGAAGAAGGCCATCTTGGCCCTTTGATTTTACAATAGACGAATGTTAGAAATAAGACTAAGCAATGTACACCGACACTAAATAAACCTCAGAGTTTTCACTCAATGTGTTTTAAAGATATTCATTTACAAGTCGCACTTTAAGCGACATCTTCACATACTCCCCTTATCTCATATCTCACATATCACATTTCCCTCCTCTTGTTATTAAGAAAAATAGATAACTTATAATCAATGCGAATTCTGTACAGTAAACATTGATTAAGCGATATTTTATTTATCATGAGTGTGGTTACATTAATTACCACACTAGTTCCAAGTCATCTTCATTTATTCGTTTTGTGTGATCTAAACTTACATGTACGATAGTAAACTTAACAAAAATTACATTAATTACCAAGAAATATTCTTTTAAATATCAGGAAACTGCGGCAGAAGCAACCCAATCAGATTTTCATGAACATCTGCCTGTCACTCCTCTTCCTGTACATCGCCTATATCCTGGTCGTCATTTTCACCCGAAAACGAAACGTCCTGGCTGAATCCAATGACGACATAGACATCGAGAAGGACGTTGAGATATGGTGTCATTGCCTGGCTGCAATGATCCAGTATTTCACGCTGACTTCTCTTGTGTGGATGGCCGTT
The DNA here is from genome assembly GCA_035222895.1 of Strongylocentrotus droebachiensis. Taxonomy (NCBI): domain Eukaryota; kingdom Metazoa; phylum Echinodermata; class Echinoidea; order Camarodonta; family Strongylocentrotidae; genus Strongylocentrotus; species Strongylocentrotus droebachiensis. The sequence goes on from JAVYIG010005042.1 coordinate 28,567, forward strand.
GAGGGCGTTAACATGTATCTCCTCTTCGTGAGGGTGTTAAATGCAAGGATTCCCGGATTTATAACCAAAGCCTCGATCATTGCTTGGGGTAATTTCTTCTCCTTCAACATCTTTTGATACACTTCTACTATTTCCGAAGTTTTCTGATTTTATTACAAGATAATTTATGTTATAGATTCTCTATATTTTTTTCATCTCCTTTATTATTTACTTTTAAAATTTGTTATAAATTCGAGTTATTATCCATTTTAACATTGATTCTAATTTATTGAATATTTATGGTGAAGTAAATTAGATTTATTTATAAAAAATTACATTAAACCAAATTGGCACCTTGAATTTTAAAACTTTCTTTCTCCTTTGTGAGTATTCTTTTGATCCCATGTTCACTCTGCTTATGGTTCTTCTATTCCATCAGTCCCCCTTTTTTCTTTCTTGATTTTGTGTTATTCATATCGTTGTCCGCCAGCCTTACCTGGTTTAGAGCATCCAAATATAATTCCTTTTCTTGTATTTATTTGTTAACAGGAATACCAGTCATCGCCGTAGCCATTACTGGGGGAATTGCTCGCCACAATTACGTTGACCCAAATTTGTAAGTTCATCTTCAAGTTTTACAATATACCTTCAAATTATTTTCTGTTTGGCTGCAGACCATTTTATGTAATTGTTGTTCTTTTTCTTAAAGGAAACAGCATGTAAGGAGATAAAAACTATGATAACAAAAAACAAAGAATTATGAGCAACGAGCGACGTGCGATGTTCTATGAGTCATCATCTTGGTCTGAGCATACATGTAGTATCAGATTGTGTTTGAAAGCATACTTAAAACGTTACTTCAGTTCCAAATAATAAATGGCACTGGCATGCACATTAATAGTCCCCCCTTTTGTTGTTACTTATCTGACCCTCCATTAACTCCTAACTTTCTCACCATAGCCTTTACCTTTACCTTTTTTTAAACGAATTGTATGCATGGATGAGTAGGCATTCAATAATAATCATCCTCTATCGTGAAGCTTTTGGCGTGAAACCGGTTTTGATTTGGGAAAATAATCATGCATCATAAATTGGACAGTGTCACATTCCTCTTTAGTACGTTTTAAATTACCAATTTTGCCTTAAAACGTCGGTTAATTGCTCAAATGTTACCAAAGGATCGAAGTAAGGATCGATATCTCGTATGGGGGTCCAGAGTCTTCACCCAAATCAGTACCCCCATTAGTTTCAATTGCATTCACTTTTTGTTCTACATCTCTTAGGTGTTTCCTCGCTAAGATGCCAAAGATCGGTGGTTTGCTATGTCCTATTGGCGTCATCATCATCGCAAACATCATCATCTTCACCTTGGTGGTCATACGACTAGGACGAACAATCCGGAAATCATCAGGCAAACGGGATAGTATCATCCTGCGTGCCAAGGAGGGCCAACAACGCTTACAGAAGGCCATCTGCATCTTCCTTCTGCTAGGGCTGACCTGGTCATCCGGGTATCTCCTCCTCATCGGCACCGCCTTCAACCAAGTCTTCCAAATCGTCTTCATCATCCTCAACTCCTTCCAGGGGTTCTTCATATTCGTCATCTACTGTCTTCGTCAGCGCGTTGTTCGGGCTGAGCTGAGCAGGCTGTGCGGCTGCGGAAGATCCACGAAGCGACGCAGTATCTCAATCGCTAGCTCCAGTAAGCGGGAAGATACGATGAAGACTCGTCAGACTGAGATGCCTTCGACGACTATCATCGGCCCTAGCTTTGACGACATAGAGCTTAACATATCCGATGTTGAAGATGAAGGTCCATTGAATCGGGAAACTATCCCAATCGAGTGTACCGAATCAAGGCAAGGACGTTCAGATCAAGAGAAAAGACCAGCAAGTTCTGCAGATCCTGTTCAGCAAAGACGCAGTGGATGGTTGAGCTTTACCGAGATGCGGGATCATCTGGAGGTAGTGCTGTCGAAGGGGAAGAGGAATCGCAAACAGAAGGAGGTTCTCTCTTCAGAGTGTTGGGCTGGTGGTCAACAGGAGAAGCATCGGTCTCTTCAGTCACGTGACAAGTAGCGTTTCAGGAAGGAGTCAACACCACGATCCGGCACGCTAAGATTTCAGAAGAAGGTGAAAAGATGAGCGGATATTTGATTTAGACGTTACATTCGAAAGAAGTGTACTACAAAGGAGAAATACCCCGCAGATCTCCGACTTACTAACCAGCTTGAGTAAACACATTATTAGTTAATTATGCTTCTGTGTCTCGGTGACAGAGTCTGTTTAGCACTGTTCAAGGTCACCCCGCAAACTCATAAGCGGTCGCGTATAACACATAACCTACTGAAGAAATGAATGGTTTACAAACATAACATGTAATATATTTTCCAATTTATTTTCTCAAACGGTGCGGTCAATTAAAAAAATTGTGGTCAATCGCTCGCACGTACATTATTTGCACTAATCTAACTCAGCATTCAAATACAAACTTCAATGGCAACGAATGCAGATGTTAAGGAGTTGTATGACAAGGAGATGGGATTTCTTCATAGGATTATGTGTTATACGCGACTGCTTGTGGTTTCGCGGTGTAACAGTGCGAAAGAGCATCACAGAGACGCAAAAGCGTTATCACTTAATACTGTACTTTGCACAAGCTGCTAATAAACGCCACATGACCTAATCGGAAATGAGCAAAGGCTTTGTCCCCTCATTAATGCAAATTAATTTTGTGAAAGAAATCCGTGATAAATCTATTAAGTCATATTATGACAGGATCCCTTTACAGATATCGAGAATTTGGAGATACCAAACGGAACACTATTTTCCTTCAATTTTCACTTCATATTTACTCTACTATCGTTTCGTGGAAGATTCACCGAAGAACAAAATGTAATGCATTGTTTAAATAAGAAACCGTACGTTTATGTCATTTATTGGAGTTGTAAATTTAGTTTCCTATTTATTGAGCCATGCTGATGAATATTATGTCTTTGGGGCTAGGTCAATTATCTTCTCAAGGATGCCAAGTATTAAATTGCTCCCCAAATAGCTTGATATACACTCTGTTCGAATTAGTTTAACCTTACATTGATGAGAGAAACAAAAATAGATACGGTAATTACTTCACAAATGTAGAAAGCAGCTTACTTTTGATACTTAGAATCTATTTTTCTTGAACAATCACAATAATGTATTAAAATAATGCGAGGACTATCAAATTCAGCTCAAGTGTTTATACATTGCAAAATTGTCATTTATGATAGCTTTATGCACTCACCTTCGTTTGTCTTAACGTAAAGGAATCACAGACTTACAGCTTAATCTGTACAGGATTCCGAATTGATTGTTCCTTGATCTTAACACATGTAATGGAATCGGTCATGTAAGTCAGAGAAATTGTACATCTAGAATTGAGATAGTTGTATTGCATACAACTATAAGTATTTTAATGTTACACACGACTTATTAGCCAAGATTTCATAAAGATTCACATACATAGGTGTTATGGTCTTGGGGCTACGTCTCACATCCTTCACAAACATACCAAAGAGGGCGTATAATTTTCTCACTTTAATTATCAACCAACCCCGCACACAACATTTTAGCATTACATTTCGTTCACAGAATTCACATAGACTTTACATAACAATATATCATACAAATTAGTCAAGTTGCATTCAGAAGGGACTGCTGAGCAATATATATGCAGCATGTACATAGTTTGATATAAGAAAATTGAAAACAGAAATCACATTTTTTTTAGCTCGATGCATGCATATGGGTGCTAATTGAAATATTGATGCTATAATATGATGGAGCTAGTCCCTACCGAAATTCTGAAAAAAAAATTGGAGGCATAGTAAATAATGAGTATTAAAATGCTACATCAGAAAATTCGGCTTTAAAAATGTTTTGAATGAAAATCATATACTATTCAAATTTGTAAAGTTGTCTTGCTCGTAATACTACGCTTCCTTGCTCAAGACAAATTTTCCACCCCAACGTTGAATCCTCATTTTTAAATTGTGAAGTTTTTTTGTAAATATACAAATTAAATGCGCTACTAAAATGTTTTTGCGAATAATTTAATTTGTCTTAGTAATTGCTTGTGACATATATTGAGTAGCCAATTTTGACAACATAATGTAAAGAAGATGTGTGATAATAATGAACAACCATTTTCCCACGTGCATTCTAACATATATTTATTTTTTTGGTCGTTTGACAATAATTGACGATTATGTATCAAGACTTTAGAATAACGGATCATACTATGTAGATCCAATGTTTGCACATGAAGAATAACATAACAAAAATATATAAAACAAAGTCTAATGTCTAAAATGCTTGTTCTCAAATAATCAGCGGAAGTACTGATTTTTCTTGTAAAAAAAAGGTAATTTCATGTAGATAATGAACAGCTGCGATCTAGTTGTACTTCCACTAAAAAAAGTGCACGAACTATTTTCTTACTATTAAACTAATTATTCAGATAATATTTGTACTTGAGGTCATTGTCTGGTTTAATATTTCGTACGGTAGCATTTCTAAATGTGTGAAAATCGGTGGAATAATGCAATACCAATAATTGTTATTTTAGACACAATTGTGGATGAATCGTCTCACTCCATTGAAAATCATAACCAAAACAAAAAGCCGAGGCAGATCACAAATTCTCCTACTGAATACAAGTTACATTATTGGAGGAAGAAACAAAAAAAAAAGGAAGTAATTCAGATGAAATTAATGAGAAAGAGAAAGTGAGAGATAGATAGAAGGGAGTAGGAATAGAGATGATATGGAGAGACAGTGGTATAGTGAAAGAGAGAGAGAGAGAGAGGGAGAGAGAGAGAGAGAGAGAGAGAGAGAAAGAAAAAAAAAGAGGGGGGGGGAAGAAAGAGTGGGGAGAGTGAAAAAGGGCTGATAGATGTGCGGAAAAGCGACACGGATACGAAAAGAAAATTAAAAGCGACAGAAGTGTAGAGTGTGTTACTTATCGAAGTGGTAGAGGAGGGCTTTTTAGGTGGCGTGAAATGTGTGTGTGTTGGAGCGTGTGCGTGTGTGGTGGGTGTGCGTATGTAGGCTAGTGTAGTGTCCCTTTATAAAGGGACACTAGGCTAGTGCTAGCAAGAGCGCCCACTAGCGAACAACATGGTCAAGAAAGAACAGATAGAGCGTCAGGGAGAGAGAAAGAGAGAGAGAGAGAGAGAGAGAGAGAGAGAGAGAGAAAGAGTAGGAGAGAGAAAAGTTCCCGGTCTTTAATCTCAAACTGATGAGGTCTCTAGGCAATGATCACGTGATCGACGAACAATGGACGAAGAATGGCGGTGACGACAAGATAAATAATTAGTTAGTCAACCACCGACGATCATCCGGGGGAGTGTAAAATTGAGCTTTCTAACTACTAAGGATGGAGATGGGTTCCCATCAGGCAGCTAAATCCCTCCAAGCCTAAGAATTAATGCATGATCTGACACCGTACTCCATATACTCCCGAAACCAAATATATCCCCTTGTTTGATAGATTTATATTTTATAAAGTGGTTCCAAAACAGATTTATCATTATTCTTTGCGCCACCAGAGTATCCAATCCTCAATCGCTCCCTTCGTTTCCGCTAAGGGATGAATAATGATTAGTCTACCCGAGTAAGCTTATAGAAATGCTTTCAGACATATAGATGTGCTAATTCGGTTTCTTATCTTTTCCCCTTCTGGAATATGTAGTCTAACTTAATCATGAGAAAGGTCAGGGATCAGACAATTCGGCCAATGTATTCCTCGCCCAAGAAATAAAATTTAAACTCATTGGAGTTTGAGTAAACCATATCCAGTTCAAATGAAATAATTTGATCATCATTGCATAGCCAACTTTTTCACATTTCTTCGGGGGGGGGGGGTGGACTTTTCAACTAATGTTTTCCCCTTCATGTCTTTATAACTTTCAGTACTTTTTCTTAAAAGTGTTATTTCTAGTGCGATAATGACAAAAATCGTGGCAATTGAGGAGCTTTGGGGCCTGGGATTTAGTTTTCACTAAATCATTATGTTATTGTTATTATTATAGTAGCATATAAGTATAAGTGTGTACTGCTAGGTTCTGGAATCATCAAAATAACAACCACTGTACACAGAAAAATGTATATGTAACTACACAAACATGTGGCATACAAAATTAATGAGGTCAACTTTTCTAAGCTCTTACATGCCCTATTTAGAAAATGAAGGCATTTGAAGAGCACTGCTTTTGAGGGAACATTTTTTTTCTCTCATGTTCTTCCACACTTGCATAACAATGAAAACGCTCACACATTATTTTTTCTCCTCTCCCCAGAACTCTACCTCCTCTTTAAGGCTCACTATCAGAAATCGGAAAGCAATACCGATATTTAATACTTTATGACCGATTATAGCAAAGCAAACCTAAACAAACAAACCATTCTTTTATTTCGAGGATACCAAATACTTTGTATATTATGTAAATACATGTTCTTACTTATTCGTTATTGCTGTTATGAATTTATGTTAAGATGTTGTTATTATTATTATCATATATATTTTTGTTGAACTAATGTACCTCATTATGTTTAACAGGGCCTCGTGGAAGACCACCATTATTGGTAAAAATGAGTCACCCTGTCTAAATATCAGAAATAAATAAATAAATAAATAGTAACGTTTACCAGGATTACCAGGGTTTTAGTAATAGTCAGCGTTATATATCTCGTCTAGTTGAACGCTATAGTTATCGTCACGTGACTGGCCCTCATTAACCCTTCGTGTATCCAGACACCTGACCTGCTTTATCAACCCCATATAGGTCCAGCCATGCATCCACTGTTTTACCCGGGGGTATTTCACAAAGATCCTAAGTCGAACATAACTCTAAGTTGGACTTAAAGTTTATGGAGAGCCATTTGTAGCCTTTAAATAAATATATATTCAAAAGCGAAAATTCAAGTATTTTAGACTTGTTATAAATTCCACATCAAGAACATGAAATCTGCTTGATAATAGAAAATATGAATGATTTGAATCAACATTTAATGCCTTTTAAAATAAAATATACAGATTATTTTCTTAGATGCTAACAGCTCTTCATAATTGTTAAGTCCAACTTAGAGATAAGTTCAACTTAGGATCTTTGTGAAACACCCCCAGTTCTTTTATGGAGATCCCTGATGAGTAGCGGAGATAATGGCTATTCTGAAGTCATGTCCCCGGAAATAGCCTCAAGTGGAAACCAGGGCAGGAGCAAAGCATGAAAGGAAATCAATCATGCATTATTTATGACGCCAGGAGAGGCGAGCATAAACACAAATACAATAAAATAAAGTATTATTTACAGAAGTAGAGTGAGGGGTTTTGAAGAGAAAATGACTGACACTCTATTGGACAGGAAGGATTATAAATGGTGGAAGAATTAGGTTATTGCTGTCCCCTTAGCCTGTCCATGAATTAAATATATACAAATCATACAATAAAGGAATAGAGTGCGATCTTCTCCACCCTGTTTTCCAACTTCCATAAACGGGTTAGTCTGCTTCATATCAAATGTTTAATGATATAGGCTAGATACAGTTTGTGCAAGGTATGAAAGCTAAAACACAGCGAAAAAAGAGGGGAAATACAAATTTAAGACATAAGTAACATTTATACACTTATTACGATTGATGTAGTGCTTGGAATTAATGGTGACCGTACACAATTGTTTACATTTATTTCAATGTGTTAAGGTACAGTGGAGCACTCACTTTTTTGCCACTTTTTGCCACAGTTATCCTTCTTGCGCTAAAGCCGTCGTATTGAATGAATATATATTGTGAGTGCAAATGTTTCACAGAATGTCGCATTAATTTCATCATCGCTTAAAAATGAAATTGTTCTTTTAAGTCACTTGTTAGGTGTGTAGTCAATTTTGTTAGAAAAAATGTATAAATATATGTACTGTATATATGTATATGTGTGTATGTATGGATTTCCATGAGAAGAGAGTGAAGGAGGGCAAGCTGAGAGTTGAGAGAGCAGTATTTAAATATTTTGTTTACTTCTGTAATTTCTCTCTCTCTCTCTCTCTCTCTCTCTCTCTCTTTCTCTCTCTCTCTCCCTCCCTTTTTCTCGCTCATCATCTCATTAGAAAATTCGCTAAAACGGTCCACAAGACCCATTCTTATTTCTCTTTTTTCATGTTCTTCTCCTCCTTGTTCATTTTCTTCTTGTCTCTCGTGCACGCACACAAACACACACACATCAACACACACGCGCACACACACACACAACACACATATGCGGGCGCGCACAATGCACTTACAAACTTATTCATTTTAAATGTTAAGTTAAAGGTAAAGACCAGTATTGGAAACGCCCCAATTTCAAAAAATGAAATGAGAGCTCTCATTACCAATCATGTGAAAGAATATGTTTTGACTAATACATGATGATAACAAATTTGCCGGGAAACCGCCTACTAATTCATATATTTGGTAAATTTGTTTCTCTCATGATTTGTGAGAGATATAGGGTAGTCCCATATACATCTTTCTGTGTATAGTGCTTGTAACTTTACGAAGAATGGGCCAAATTTCTTATCATTTTGATGATTCCAGAACCTTGCAGATGCTAGATGATCAACCTTTTCTGATCAATTCCACAACGTTTCTTTCACAATGCAATCGCTTGACCATAACTGGTCTTTACCTTTAAGATTTTTCGTTTGAGGCCAAAATCCTAGTCAAGGGTCGCTTATGGATGCGGTCTCCAGCACTTTTTTCCAAAGATAGATTTGGAAATACTCTAAATGTATGATAGAAACATAAAGTGCGTTATTATATGTAAACATGTAAATCACATTTTGACATGAAGATATGATTGATTGTATGTTTGTATTAAACCTTACATTTATATGTCCTTTGTTGAATAGTTATTGTATTTGGAAAAATGCGAACCGAACCAAAAAATAATATAGGAGAATGTTACCAATTCATAATGTGTTTGGAGTACAATTATGATTAATTCACCTCTCGGCAAGTAGCCAAGTTGGCTAAGACGGTAAAGTCCGTTGATTCGGAAATCATGTGATCGAATCCAATAACTCAGCTTTCATTCAAGCAGTTTCCTCTGTCCTTGACTTTCTTTTGATAGGCGAGCTAATTTTTCCCATATTTACATATTTCCGCAAAGGATACTTTTCTTATTTTTTTTTCTTTCTGTTTCACTGGGCAAAGAGCATTTACCGAAAGATGGCGCTAATGGAAATACATTATAGCAGTAGTAAAATGCTTTACTTGTTATATTTAATGCAATATAGGTTACATGTGTAATAATTTCCTTCCAAAAAACGATTTATTGTTTAATTTATGCTGGCACGTCTGACCAAATAAAGAATAAAAAGGTTCCCTCGACAACTAGGGATCTTCATTCAGTAAAATAACATTAAATGCAGTAAATCAGTATTTGAAAAGGATCTATGATTTTGTCGAATCAAACAAATAGTTTGTTAAAACTTCTAAAGATCGAAAGAATTCAGCACCACATCATCATACAGAAACGTAACAAACTAAAAAATGGAGTACGAAGTCATGCACATGATGCATAAATATTAGAGTGCCCGGCAGCGAAATTATACTAATCGCATTCTAATTTTAAATCTTTGCGATTGCAACGACCTATATTGCCAGGTATTCGAGTCCTCTCACTCAAGGCAGAGGATGAATTTATTATAGGTACATCATTAGTTGGCTAATGAAAACATCTACATTGAAAAACCTATCATACACATCTATATACATAAACATTTCAATATTTATTTTTGTCATGATGATAAAGACGTAGTGTACATCAAAAATTCATGACCTAACAAAAAAAAACACATACAAAACTATTGGATCTATAACAGCACGGATCTCTTCTTCAAATTTATATATACGTACTATCAATATTCATTCTTGTCATGATCGCTTGATAAAGACGAAATTTACATAAAAAAATCGTGACCGGCTAAAACAGCATAAAAAACTATTGGAGATATAAAAACATGAATCTATTCTTCTTCTTATATATATATATATATATATATAAACTAACAATTTAACATTGATAATCCTCCTTCACGGCGATATAAAAATAATAATTCAAACAATTGAAATAGAAATCCTCGACAGACTTCTCTTCTTTTTCTTTAATATTGTGAACAATAAAAATATTAGGAAAGATTGGAGCGCTTCAGGAAAAAAAATGTCTTCCTTACAAAATTGAGCGACTAATTTCTCTGAGTTTATCGTCCTTCAATCTCAGCAGTGGATGTGCTTTCTGTCATCTCTCCAACAGAAAAAGCATTAATAATGAATTAAAATATAAGCTGTACAATTCAAATATACATATGTATAAACATTCATGATTCATGTTGCACATTAAGTTGGAATATTTTTTTGTTACCGCATTTCATGAATAAGAAAAAGTTGTGTGCAACTTTATGGCAAATTTTTAATGCATTGATATGAGAAGCAAATTTTGAAGTACATAAATGAGATATACAATGAATCATTGAAGTTACCAAGAATATATTTTTTCCTTAAATATTGTGAAAAATATAAATGGTGGGAAGGAATAGATCATTTCAGGAAAAAATGTCTTCTTTACATATTCCGAGCGACTAAATTGTCCGACTTTAACATCCTTTACGAAAAGGCACATTTACTTAATAGGTAGAAAACAAAATATTTACAAGTATGATTGAAGTAATCCTCTGAGATTTTGAGGAAAACTGAAGAATTTTTTCAGGTATAACAGGACCCCGTGGATGGTTTAGCTATAAGCAGTATTCCGGAGTCCAATAGTACTGTGGATACTTCAATATCCCAAGTGCATCATTCTTAGCTTCCTCGTTTTCATTGGTCTCCCCAAGCTGATTGATTCATAATAATGTTGTACTGCGGAATACTGCTTATAGCTAAACCATCCACGGGGTCCTGTTATACATGAAAAATTTCTTCAGTTTTCCCCAAAATCATTTATAATCTCGAACTGCTGGAATTCCAACGGACACACTATTTACGTGGCCTTGATTTTGTAATATGTGACTTAATAACATTATTTTTCGTTTACAACCCGAATTCATGTATTACACACTCATATACCCGTACTCAGGTGTTGTTTCATAATCGGTCTTAGATATTTCTTGAAGCACATTTGTGGGACTTTCATACTGCGGAATATTTTTTTCAAATCATGCCCGGGTCCTCGTATTCATGTATTGCTTCATAGTCTGTCTCAGGTTGTACCTGAAGCCCACTATTTGTAAGGTCCTGGTATTCGTGTGTGATTTCATAGTCGGTCTCAAGGTGTACTTGAAGCGTATGCAAAGTATTATCATACTCTGGACCAGTTTGTCCGTTGGTCCCATTGATAGGTACCTCATATCCGTCTCCTTCGGAGTTTACCTCTCGTAATGGTTCGTATACTTGGAATGTAGGACCATCATGGTGAGTCGTGAGGGCAATGTATGGATCATTCCCACCTTGACAATCCGCAACATCCGATATCGGGTTATCTCTCATTCCAGGACTCTCCCCTGAGTCTCCAAGGGCGGCGTTACCTTGATTAGTACCATGCTTGAGCCTTATAATGATATACAAATAATGTTACATTTCTACCAGAACTTATGAAATGAATGGTACGATGCTATAACTATAAGCCATTATTCAGAGAGCTCACAAGACAAACGGCCAATAAGAGAAATATTTCTTTATCTCTCTCTATCTTCCCTTTTTTCTATATTTCTTTGTTTGATTGTTCTCATGGACTGTCGATCGACCTTAGTTGCCGTCGGTCTGTTGGGCCTGCTTTTCTAGATAATCAAATGTATTTATTTGCTTGGTCTGTCTAAAGGGATGACCCCCAGATTAAATTAGTGGATGTTGTATCTATTTATGAAAAATAATGTAAATACACTTTTCAACAACGTATTCGAGACTAATCACTCATTAATTTAATAGGCCTACTTTAGAAAGCATATTTACAATTGCTAACGAATATTCCTTTGCTATGGGGTAATGTAATGCGATAAATTGTTGCAATGAACAATACATTTGAATGTGTTCATGGATATTCGTTAGTCAGGATTTAACAACAACATCAATGATGATAAAAGACTATTTACCCTTTTCGTCGACAGAGCAAGCACACGATAATCGCGATGATAAATATAGCGGGGAGCGGGATCAATGTGGAGATTAGTATTGGAACCAAGCTTAATCCTGTTTCAAGTTTAACAATAAGGAAATGAAAAGGAAAACTATTTCAGAATGAATAGCTCATTTGAATGGCCAATGTTAGAATAAATAATGAAAAGAATATAGCAGCATTTCATTATATATTGAAAATACCTAAAGCATGTTAATAGGTTTTTTGTATAATGTATTCTTTGTTCTAATGAGACTGGCATGATAAACAAATACATTCATTTGATATATCTTCATGACGAATTATTGGAAGGGCAACTGAAGTACATTACGCCGATTAATTGGTATCATTAGGTGTACATCGTACTCTTAAATGTCAAATATATTGAATGTGCCCATTAAACATATTAATATTCCCCAAAACGTGAATAGGAAAACGCCATTTCAGCATGCTAAAACTCATACACCCATTTTTTTTTTTTTTTTTTTTTTTTTTTTGGGGGGGGGGGGTTTCATTTGATCCTTCTTTCAATATGATCGAAGTAATGAAATCATCTTAAAATTGAATCAAATGACTAAATATAACTGATAATTTTAACCTAATTTCCAATTGTCAGTTTAAGCACGTATATTTGTCTAGGTTCTAACGACAACAAAATAAAGTACCTTAATAAGGTGAGAATGAAGATGTACATACCTTTAACCACATTCTCAAGTATAAAGTCTGTAGACATGTTATATGTCGTCGTAGCATCAGTGTATGTTGGAAGTGATGAAGATGTCACGGCTGTTATGTAAATACGGAAGAGACACACTTTATTCACTGTTTGGACGACAGGGCGGGAAAACTAAATTCAGTGACTGAATTCAGCGAGCAGCGTACATGGAAACACACAAACAAATTCGATTTCAAACTTGAGAATTTAATTTTTCTTAAAGTTTGTAAACGTTACTGAAAATATACATTATGTACGACATGATAATCGTTTTCTTTTTCTTCAGCTTTTTTTCAATGGGTTCCTTTTGATCGACTTGGAAATTTCGTTAAAAGGTCTAATTCCGCGTTTTTCTTTAAATTACTCTCTCTTGTGTTCAGTATACGGTTAGTAACGGATCTAGGATGTTTTGTTTTTAGAGAGTTCATGTATTTCCGAAAATTTATGAACCCAAATTTTCGTTATTCCGATGATTCGTGATGTCGAAAAGGAAGTATTATTCATTCGGAAAATAAAAGATGGTTCGAAGTTCCGAAAAAGGGTTCATAATTCTAAGAAAAATGAAATAGGACACTATTGAGCTTTACTTGAATTTACCAAATTTGTATCCCTATTAAATATTTTGAAATGAACAGTATAGGAATAAACTTTTTTTCGGAATTAAGAACATACAGAAGACTGATCTCTTTATAATGCAATGATTGACCTAGCGGACAAAAAAGCACTAAAACCGTCCTAGCCATATCCCGTGTATATGGTATGTATTACCTGTTGTTGTAGTGAGTATTTCTGTTACTTTGATATCATCCACTCCGATGAAGGTTGGAGAATACCCTCGAATAGCGGTGAAAGAAATCTATGTACAAAATCATGAATCGGACGGTAAAGGATTAAACATAATACGTGAAAATTTAAAAAATAATGTGAGCAAAATTTTCCAACGAAATGCTGCATCGGAATTTCGACCTTATTCGAAAGCAGATAGTTTTATGAACAGTAAATTAGTTTAACTCATTTACACTGCAGCCCTCTTATGTCATGTTTATCTTATTCATATCAATTATGCATTAGGCTTGTACTTATCTCTTTTCCTTCTAAATATGCACTGCATCAAAATAAATGTATACATTTCACATGAATTCCTATGAATATGAATGTTTAGAAATCAATGAATTAGAAATAAAAGTCAATCGAAAGTTAACGAGAGTTTAGAAAGTGTCAAATGGCTTCGAAAATTGGTGTGAATTGTGAGATAATTATGTTTTAATGGGTGTTGTCGTTATAAGCCTTTTGTTTATTTCTAAAAATATTGACATGGCACTATGGGACCTAACATGGGATTATACAGAAGATATTGAAATGTCTCCACCAAGCAATAGACGATAATGTAGCCTCGTTTTGAAATGTGAGTGGTTTAAGGCGCTTGACTGTATAGATGCGAAGGTCGAGGGTTCGAATCCCGACACGGCACTAATATCCTTTGGCAAGATATTTACCTGCACTTGCTACTCTCCACCCAGGTGTTAAATGGGTACCCGGTAGGATGCGAACGTTCATGTGGTTGGACGAGCAAGTGTGCGCCTGTAAAATGGCGACTGGCTGGAATGCTCCCCAGGGAGTGGAAAACGTGCACACATTGTGTGTGGGTAAGCCTGAATCCGATGACCGGGGTAATAATATATCTGTAAAGCGCTTAGGCACATCGTTGGATCGGTATATAAAAAAAAGGATTATTATTAACAAGCCATTAACAAGTTCTTTAATTCGAAAATGATTTGTACAGGCTATTGCCCTGAGTTGATTTCTTGAAAATCTTTGCGATCACATTACACATACCTTCACAGGGTTAGATCCACAGGTGAATTCGATTTCTCTTGAATACCAGTTAGCACCTTGTTTGTGTAATATTGGGACTGAATTCCCATTCTGACACGTTGTTACTAAAATATATCCATTATAAAGAGGCGAATTGGCGGTGTAGGAGAGAAACCTGAATGAGAGTACACCACGTCCAGAACTCGGATACGATGCAGGTGGAAGAATAAAGGTGGCAAACGTTCTAGTATCACCTTCTCGGTTAAAAACTGGTCTGTAGTAACGGTCTTCATCTGTTGAATATGATAGATGCAAATTGTTGATCAAGATCTAGGACTTGGGCATTCTTTGTTGTTATTTTCTTGGTGGTATGTGTGTGTGTGTGTGTGTGTGCGTGTGTGTGTGTGTGTGTGAGTGTGTGTGGGGGTGGGTTATTTTGTCTATGACGCAACCATAAATAAATAATTAATTCACTTTAAATAGATAACACCGATTTCAATCACCTTTTCTCAACCGATTCGCTGGTCATTGCTATAGTTAAAGACCAAGTTGTGTCAGATGTCACCAGCTTGAGGCTGCCCTAGAGAGTAGCGAAGGAGTTTTATATCATTTTTCGATACTGAATCTTTGCATTTTAGAGGACTAGAAAGCTTGTTTATTGCTGAATAATAATACAAAAATTGTGTACACGTAAATAGTATTTTCTTTCAGTATCGTTCTTGTAGGGGGGGGGTGATGAACCTGTCCTAATCCGCTTTCGGTGCCTCTAGAGTCCGTCTGTCCAAGAATTTGTTTTGGTACATGTGGAAAATTCATGGTTCTTTCTATTAATAGTATACGATTTGGTGAGATATAGCCACTTTGTGAAAGGATAAGAAATAAGGGTGGGAAATCCACACTTGAGAATTATTCATTCTGGCTAATATCACCAAGTGTTGGATGATGTGGCAATACTGACAAATTTACAACTTATGGAAGAACAGGCTTTGCTCTCTGTTTCTGTTGGTATGTCCAATTATAACTTAATGATTGAGAGAGAAAGCCAGTTTAGCCCGTTGACCAATGAATCACTCAAATTTCCTTAAATCTAATACATGAATTACCCGTTTCCAGTGGGCAATATATTAAATGTAAAACTTACCAATAAGTAATACCCTATGAAGTACTGCAATTTGTCACTCAGTTAAATTGAAATAAATGTTGTTTGAGCCAGTTAAATGTTATCTATCGGTAATTAAGGGTGATTTATAGATTGACTGAAAGATATATTATAATTTCATCGCAGTCGGTGGTTGAGATGAAAAAGATTTTTACAAAAAGAAAATGCAAACAATTGAATTTCAACACTTGAATATAATTATTAAGGCAAAACATAAATATGACAAATACATTCATATAATTTGTGGTAGGTATCCTACCGTTGTATGGAATATACCAATCTGAATCGTCTGCGGAGCTTTGGGGAATATCACACTCATCATCTTGGAAAGTGCAAATCCAAGCTGTAATTAGAGAAATTATTTGGTTTCATTAGGAATTGCTTGACATTATGAAGATTGTATCATCTTCTTTTTTTCTTAAACAAAAATTATATGACAGGTGTTGTGGTGTAGTGGTTCATTCATTTGACTCTCAATCCAAGGGTTAATGGTTCGAATCTCAACTCGGACCTACTTTTCCGCGTTTTAAGAATATAGGATTGATGCATGTCCTTTTTAAATTGTTGTTATCATTACAGTCAGTATCATGTAATCTGTGGCGAAATGTATTATTCTAATTGATAGCTCCATTGGTGTATTTAGGGCTAGGCTTGAGACGAACAGGACGTTCTATAATACTGACTAATTTCGTCAATGTCTAGACATTATCATCAACATGACATTGTATACTTTCCGTTACCATTAGTTTGTGTTCTTCTTTTTATTTTCCTGTTGAATGAGCCTCTGTGGAAGAGGGACCAGCTTCATTATGAGAACATAATCTAAAATCGAAATAGAATAGCCGTATTTCGTAATACGAATGCATAATTCGCTCATGCGAATGTCCTTTCAAATGCATCTGTTAATACTTCTGAAGGAAACATATTTTCCACACTCATCTTTCACACTCTCGGGCTCATCAACTGTCGGGCCGTTTTGTTCCCCAATCATGCCAATATAGGTAATGTTATGCACATATGCTTTTATAAAGCGCCTCGATACGAATTATTTCACCTGTTACGAATAAACTAGTTTTCGCTAGGTAGGACAAACATCATGACTTCCCCTACTTAAAATCACCTAATATATGCAATTTGTATTCTGACTATTGAAATGCAATTATTCCTAACAGGCTAATGAAATATTTCATATTGAGGCACTGAAGCATAAATTTGGTTAAATTTCAAAAATGGCCTATTGTATAATATTATCCCTGTCACAGAGAAGAGGAATTTGTATATACAAATCTGCTATACCTCTCACACCAATCTTTAAAAGATAATAAATACATTCAGGGTACTTACGTGCAGATTGCGCCTTGGCACAATTCAATAAAAGTAGCGAAACAGAGATTGCATAGTAAATCTCCATTTCACCTCCTCGATCAAAAGAGTAAATGAAAGTGTAACTAAAAATCAATTCCAATAATTTGTCGATGTCAATCCCTTTCTCCAGGAAAGTAGGTCCACGGGATACTTTTGATATCGTGCTTAAGTATGCAGTTGTGGTGACGTTGTAATTCGAATATTGACTTTGAGGCGATGATGTTAATGAATATTGGTAAGTATGATCCTTTCTCGTTGCAAATCCGGTACGCAAGGAAACAAATATTAGATAAATTTCATAGTTGGATAGGCTTATCTTGATCAAACAGCTTCCTCTATCCGAAACACACGCCTTTCCTCGCCTTCAACCGCGCTTGATCAGAAAATATAGACATGGCTTCATCCTGCCTTGTACATTGTACTTGTACGATGTGGGGGATCATATACGCGAATGAGTGATTGTGGTTTGAACGCTTTGCATTTTCACCCACACAAGAGTGATAAAAGTGTTAAGGTTTCGGATCGATTCAAATGAAAATATTGAAATGAAAACCAAATGTAAAATCATGTACGAGCTACGAAACCTTTCATTTGTATCCTATTTCAGTTCGGTCATCGAGTTTGCTGTCATTATCTGACTCCCCCGCTCACAAGACTACAACGTATTTGTGTATTTATTTAAAGGTATATCCAGTTTAAAACATGATCAACAAAGGCTGTTTTTCATCAAAATTATTCATGCAACAAAAATACAAAAATATCATAAATGGACGATTTAAAAGTGTATCAAAAATTACTTATGTTGATTCCCAAAGGTGGAGAGAAGGATGGGGAGAGAGAGACAAACACTTGGAAAATGTCGGAAAGAGAGAGAGAGAGAGATGGAGAGAGATGGAAAAAGAAATAGAGAGAGAGAGAGAGAGGAAGAAATAGAGAAAGATATAGACAGAGATAGAGAAAGTGATAGAGATAAAAATAGAGAAAGAGGGAGAGAGGGAGAGAGAGAGAGATAATGAGAGAGAGAGAGGATGAGCGAGGGAGAGAATGAGAGAGAGAAAGAGTGAGAGAGAGAGAGAGTGAGAGAGAGAGAGAGAGAGAGAGAGGGAGGGGAAATGAAATACAGGAAGAGAGAAAAAGAGGTTTCAATTTGTAACAAATCCAATTTTCATTACGGGGAGTCAGTGAGGTCTGTGCATTGGTCTCGCATTTGCATTATATCGAGTTATACAAAGGTTTCTATTAATGTTATTCTAAAACACTTTTTGAAATAAAAATGATTTTACATCTATTTGAAATTTGACAGAAAAAAAGAAAAAATAGATTTGTACGAAAAGCCAAACATTAAACAGAATATTTGCAATTCATCAGGTTAATTACATTTGATATGAATATCATATCCTGCTTAATAGTTCCCACTCGATAACAGCCCTTTGGAATTGAAGGTCACTTAACTATAACCGGAAAATACGTCACCAGGAAATGTTATGATTGCAGCTAACCTCAATCATTTTGTATTTTGAAGGTAGTTTCCTCATTTGAAATAGTAGCCCAGTATTTGCAACTGAACGAATTGCTAGCAGCAGAATTGAGATGTGAGATAGTAAATTGATGATAATGGTGATGACGATGATGCTGATGCTGATGATAATAATAATCATAATAATAATAATATTAATGAAACTAATAATGATTAAAGAAATATAAATAAGAAGAATATTAACATCACCAACGACATTGGACAGATACACCTTTGCTCATCCCCCCATAATTTCCAAAAATGTAATAATCATATCAATTTTATGTTATGACACAATATCGTATTCAACAAACATGCATGTACACACACTCGCATCGTCATCCATTGATATACACACACGGCGTCCGCACGCGCACTTTATATACAGCTGCGAACACTTTTTTTTTTTTTTTTAACAATTTTGTTTTATTTCTCCAGATGTGCAATACAAACCATAACATACAATTGAATACAATAAAACGTGTTCAATATTGATGGTTTTCCATAAACATAATTAAACACAAACTTATTTGCAGTTTATATAACTTAGCAACAAAGTAAACGTATAAGTACCTAAACATAATATGTCAATTGTAAATGTTATTCACTTATATACAACAAAAAACTTAACAAATCTGGAGGTAATTTTACTGGAACAATCCTGCCCCCTCCCTGCCCCCCTCCATCAAACAAACATACTCACCCACCCACACATATACTCACCCACCCACCCCCCCCCCAACACACACACATACACACACACACACACACACACACACGCACGCTCACACACAAACACACACACACAAACACTCTCACACAATATCTTTCTCCTTCTCTCTCTCTCTCTCTCTCTCTCTCTCTCTCTCTCTCATACACACCAACAGTATATAGCTGATGGCTATTCCGCCTTTACCTTCTAATCATTCCCGCTAGATATTTACAAACGCGACGCAGTTTATTAGTAACCATATTACGCTATCTGATTGGGGAATCACAAACCTATTACATTAAACTAATACCAACCCCCATTTGGAGGGTACTATAAAGTCTTCATGATATTGTCATCTTATACATTGCCCAGAAATCAAACCTTAAGGAGAGCTTATTTCCTATAGGATTATGTTATACTCCTAATGCCTGTTCATGTTTCTGATATTTTCCTCTTTTTTTTTTCTTTTTTTTTTCGTTATTTATAGTTTTGTGTTTGTTTGGCTGTGTTAAACCAAAATGATATATATTAATTCAGCAAAGAGCTTCCTTTGGCATGTTGGTCACATCCATCCTAACATAGCATTTACACCTACCCCCCCCCCCCCCCCTCCTCTCTCTCTCTCTCTCTCTCTCTCTCCCTCTCTATCCTCTCTCTCTCTATCCCATTTTCTCGCTTCGTTCGCCCCTCCCACCAATGTTTAAGCCATTCTATTATCTCTCTTTAATCTACCCCGATCCATGATGTTTCTTTTCTCACCATATTTATCCCTTCTTTATCTTTCCCTTTATCCCAATCTCTCTCCTTCCGTTTTTCAAAATCTGTTATAGTCATGCTTCTGAATATTCTATTTCACCTCGTTCAAAGAAAGCCCTGAAAAACATTTACACATTCGGGACACTCCGACAGCTCCCTGTTGCATGGTATTTTTTCTAATTCCATACCATGTCAAACCTACTTTGGGGATCTTCATTTGTAAGGGCTTTGAAAAATTCTGGGAAAAATTCTTCTCGATTGCAATCCCTTGGTCCGCCATTCAAGCAGGGGTAAGTATGCCCATGTGAGTATCTATCTCATGAGATTATTGAATTTAGGAGCCCGTAAGGCAAAGTTGTTCTGGGTATAGTATATCTAAATTGATTTTCACGCCAGAGACATAAAGCCGTTCTCTCTGACATTCCGACTTGGATGATGGACTTGCAAAACAAACAGGAAAAGAGAAAACAAACAAACAAAATTCAAGAAAAGAAACTGAGAAGAAAAAAAAAGATGTTAGATAAGTTTTTAATTTTTGAGGCCCGGTTCCTTTCAAAGATCACAATGAAGGAGGTGAAAGAAGCTAAGCTGAGTAGAACATGTGATTTTTTTCTCTAAATGAAACCAAAAAGTATAAGCATTCCTCAATGCCACGAATGGAGCTAATTCTTTTAATTTTAAAAGTAAATCCATTACTGTATAAACATTTCTAACAGCCTCGAAAAATCTTCAAGTATATTTCCACCCAGAAGTATTGCCGCAAATGAATCTACTGAATTTGCTATTGACACATTACTGGTCGCTGCTACGATCAGTATGTTGCCTTCGTATAGGCCTACTACAAATGAGGCAATATAAGACGCAATTAAAATACACTGTCACTTAATATATCACCGATATAGTTTAACATATATAAAGTTAAAGTTATTGTAGAAACCAACTACATTGGTAATATGGGTTTAAAGGAAACGTTTGATGTTTCGATCAGTGCTTTCTTGAACAAAAATTAGAAACACCCTATTGAGATAAGGTACGTAATCATTATATATGAAAAGCATGAAAGTCAGTTTATCATCATTACCCAAATATATATTTAAACTATCAAGTAACATTTAAACTATAATTTATTTTAAAACTAATTAATATCATTTATTTTTAACCTTAAACAAATATAGTTTCATTTCACAACCATTATTATTACGCATGTATAGAAATGATAACGCAAACACTAGCATACTTTAGCTTCAAATATATGGAAAGAGGCGTCAGCACAAAAATTAGTCATTTCATGCAGTACTTTCGGACGTATTTTATTGGCAAGGCCAAGTTAGGTTTCTGATGTAAGGGTTTTCAATCATAATGCTTGTCAAATTGTGTTTAAAGGTCGATTACATAAATTGATTGAAGAGCTTGAAAAGGAAACCAAATATGGCATTGTTTTCACAAATCTGTTATGATAGATTACCGGCAGTATGATGCCCTAAATATAAATTACCCTTTAATCCACATATGTCACGTACACCCATTCGTCATAGGAGCGTTAATGATGCTGAATTTCTTACAGCAAACAGCGTTGATTTTGGCGGGAAGAGCATTAATCACTGCCATGACATACATCTGCATGTCGCCCGCAGGCTATGATGCTACGTACACTCGTACTAGATTCAACCAGTAAAATTAATGGTAGTTCACGAGAAAGAATTTGTCAAAATTAAAATCTTCGATTACAAGTGTGGTTTACAAGGAGATGGAAAGAATTATATAATTTAAAGTGCACATAATTATGACAGCATTAACAGAAAAACTCACCCCTTTCATATAATATCACATTTGTGATCATGGTATGGTGATGATATCCATTGGAATTATAGAGCTACAACAAATAAAATCAGTCACGTCTAAATCGACCTGCGGGTGATAGATTTGTCTTGATCAACAATGAAATCAATGTTCAATTTAATAATGGACATGTTGTTGCTTTAATTTAATCATTTGTCTCGGTCTGCTGTTGTCTTGTTTAATATGGCATGTTCAATCAATGAACATGGGGAGATTGACCATATAACTAAACTTTTTAGTTTAGAATGATGCTGAGGTAAGAGTCTAATGCAAGTTAGAGCCAGTAATTATTGTCAGTTCCCTTATCGCGATGTTATATCGTAATAACATTAAAATATAATTAATTTCTGTATCTTTAAAAAATACTTTTGCCCTGCATTAATTATCTAAAGCCATTTATATTCGTTAATGCATGTCAATTTCATTGCATAATTCGGTCTGATTCTATATTTTTTGTATTTATAATGCTATAAATCTACCACGACCCGTCCATAATTATATTTCAATAATTCGGCTTTCTTAAAAATAAAAGGAACTTACTTTAAAATTAGAGACGCTTTTATAGTAAACATTCCGTCTTATTCTGTCTATGATTCTTCTCCTTCTGCTTCCCCCTCTCTCTCTCTCTCTCTCTCTCTCACACACACATACACATACATACACAAGCGCACACATTATGACACACAGGCTTTATGCCAAAACCACATCTGTCATCTCTTGCTCACTTCTAATTATCTCTATATAATATGTTAATAATAATAATAATCTAATAAATAAATAATTTATTTATCAAATAAATAAATTAATTAACAAAACAATGAATAAATTTAACCAAAAATTAGAAAAATTAATAAACTAATAAATTAATAAATGTAGGCCTACAAGTAAATACAAAATGCACAGGGAAAATTAATATTTTTTTTCATTAAATATTTATTTGATGCTCTTCCAATTTACATATATAAACATCAGTATAACGTACATAAGTTGTTTTTATACATATATTTTTTCATGGAAATCAAAGAACTGAAGACATTGTACAAACAAGAATATCCGTTAACAGTTTTCAAAACTTATATGGTAAAGTATTCGGGGGTTTCTCGTAAAATAACCGTATGATTGTTAAGTCATAGTACATGTAGAAATATATCATTCGGATGTCAATTTGTATATCACATGTCAGTAAGTATAGTCGTGTAAGTGACGTGCGCGCCCGCTCACCTAATAGCTTAATGGTGTGAATTTGTGGGATTAGCGTGTGCTTAGCACGCACTCAAAAGTAAAATATTAAAAACGACAAGAGTCTAGTCAAGTAATGGCGTTTTACTTAGTAATGATTATCTGTAGTTATTTTCCGGTAAGTCATGTCATAGTGTCGTGTTGATTTCAGAGTAGATAAAAGGCTAGTCAGCCATAATAGTCAAATTTCATCGACCTCTGTCCAAAAGTAAGTCATCTTTTATTCTTCTTTCAGTCCGTATCCGTAGGCGAGAGATGGTTAACGTCATTTTTAGAAAACCTAAAGCCAATATATAATTCCTTTTTCTTGTTTTTGTCAGGTCTCTTTTAACTTTATTCGATGAGTAGCAAACAAACACCTACAAGTATAACAAAAAGCTGATGTGATTATTTTTTCTTCGTAAGCACAAAGAGGTGAAAACTAAATCCTGCATATCGTAGGAAAGCATGCTCAACGCCATATTCACCAAAGTCCTTAAGTAGATAAAAGCAATATGTTCGTCGGTTACCATGGTTACTACATGGATATAGGGTAAACGGTTTTTATTTATAGTAGGAAATAGCGCTCTATAATTACTATAATCTACTTACTGTCCACTTGGAGTTTGCTACACACGTTGGTAATACTATAGCTCTAATTACAAATGAAGTTAGAGTGTATTTCGATAATAAATAAGGGGTCATCAAAGTCAGGGCATTGTCTTAAAAGTGTTTGATCTGTTTTTTCATGTCAATCTGACAATTGCTCGTTTCGTTGTTAGCCATGCATGATACATATGGGTCGATTATTCAGAGTTTAGTCGTGTCACACCGGTGTCACACATTGGGCAGACATTCCTAGAAGTCTAATTACCAAGTCAAAGTCTACACTTTATTACTACTATGAGTCAGAATTCAGGGCACTTATTTCATATGTTACGAGTCCGGACTTTGAACAAATTGACAACTTTTGAAAAGAGGAGCACATCGTGTATAAATAGAAATTCAAAATCAAAAACTTTATCGGTTATTTAAAATTCATTATAGATTTGAATATTAAAATTGACTTCTAAAAGTGCTGTTGATGATCTCGCCTTCCAACTTTCTTGTTTGTAAACATTTTTCCTGTATTCATGATGAAGAGTTTCGGAAGAAGTATGGTGTTTAAGGTGTTATGGTGTCGTTAATAATGTTCGTCAAACTAAAAGTACCAAGTCATTACATTTCATTTCAGAATAACATGTCATTTAAGCAAATAAAACATAGTCTTTGAATACCAGATCCAGCAAAATGGAAAACAGGTTGTTTAGCTTGGTAGCCTATTAAGGTCGATGTTTCTGCAGAGTCAGTAGTCTAACAGTCAGAGTCAGTCCAATATAGGTTAATAACCTCTGCATCTTTGTCATGTACATATTAATTATAAATATAAAAGTAGGCCTATATATTCATTTTGGGAGGTTTTTTTTTAAAAGACAAACCAACTTAAACAAAACTTTTTCATGTATTTAGCATTCCATACGGTCAATCATGTTCAGTTTGTAGCATTTAATTTCCCGCAAAAAGCTACACACTAGCAGAAAACGAATTTAATTCCTGTATTGCTAATGACGGAGGAACATTACCGTGTGAGAAACGTGTTAATCGCTGTGCATCCTGATAGTAGGTAAGTCGGTAAAGAAAAAACATGTCCGTCCTTGCTAGATATGTACGGTCCGCCGTGTCTTTTCTTTTCAGTGTTACACGAGTGTTGCTCCCTAACGTTCAGAGTATGTCAACACATAAAACAGAAGAATGAATACGTCCATAACATTGAACATATGCATAATGTGTAATAGACCGCTTTACTAACATATTCAAATTTGATACAGAACAACCTGAAGGCTTTCCCGAGACTTGTCCGCCATAGCAACTTACAATACATGCAGACCGGATAACAAGTGCTGTAGATCATTCGTTTATAACAGGTTAATTAGAATATCTCGTCACTAGGTCCCCAGGAAAGAAAAATCCATAAATTAGAATATGATAGTAAACAGGTCTATTCCTATGATTTGTCACAAACATTCTGTCATGACCGTTACGTTCCGTCCTGGTTGTCCGATCATAAACATCATGAAGGCCTATATAATATAGTACAGTTGTCCCTGTAAGTGTCATTGTCCGTAATAAAACAGTCGTGTCACGTGTCACTCTATGAAGTATATTACTTAAAAACGTCCAGTAATGTATTTCAAGTCATGTATTTCTTCTAGTCATTATAAATAAGTAGAAAACAAAAGGTTAGCATGTACATGTATCATTATCTTTCTCTGATTAAACAAACAAAGCAAAGACCTCATTTTCTGACATTTAGTAATCCAAAATATCTGTACATACTTATATAATCTTCATGTTATAATTTATGATTTGCTTTCAATTGATCTACATCAGATATTTTCCTAAATGTAAGCAATATAAATTTGAAAAAGATAGTCTTGGTCTTCATTTTCCACTTTAAACACAAATCAATTTAGGATGGAACAGTACATTTTGTTTCAGAATCGGTTTCAAACCTGTCCTTAGCAAACAGGACAAGCATTCTTTGAAATTCATGGCATACAGAACATCAAACATAGCATATAGATACATAGTTAAACAGCTTAAAATTGTAGATATTAACCAAGTGGTATAGCATAATGCAAGCCCTCCGTGAACCAATTTGAAAATTAAAACTCTACAACACCTCCGGTTTGAACTTAAATCCAAACTGATGTTGGTCCGAATTTGGGTGATTTTCTGGTTCGCAAGATTTATTACTAAATACACGAATTCCAAGGCTTACCATAACCATTCAATAACTAAACCCTTCGGCATGTGCGAAAACCTACCCAAGAACGTTTAGAGAAAGATTGTTCAAGTGAAATAACCTAGCCCTTGAGAAGGTAGCAAATATATTTTCAGATCACTGGCCCCTAGGAATAACTACTCACAAGGACATTTTCTCAAGCGCAACTTCTGCAGGACGAATGTCCGCAGAACTGACCCCTGTCTTATAAACCTTGTTATCAATAACAAAATACAATCATTGTACTGAATACCCTGCATTTGATTGTCATTGATCAGATTTGCCATAGATCTGCGCCAGTTGTTATTGATAACAAGTTTTTTTAAAACAGGGTAATGAAGTAATAAGTTATCTAGTGTTTGTCAGACGTTGTCGTTTTTTTCTACAACTGGCCTTGGTTTTGTCATTAATATTGGCGCAGTGGAATTTTAAAGATTATTCAACATGTTCAAAGAAAGTCGATACAAGTTAGGTTAATAGTAGTACCTATCTTCAAATGCACCTTAATGATCGTCGAGTTACGCTAAAATGAGATAAGAAGAACAATTTAAAGAAGAAGTAAATATATCTTTTGTATCTTAGCCTTTTTCGTGCCATAACTCGTCCGTTGAGAACAAAAAATGAAATAAAAACAGCTTTCATCAGTCTTAGGAAGACATACACATCAACTGACCAAGCTCTATGTCACATATCTGATCTACTCAATTTTAAATCTCCAAAATGTATAAAATATAATTTTCAAGATATAAGTTTTAACAACTACTGCAAGGCAATTTTGAAACATTTCTATGTATTCACTAAATTATTATAATAACCCTACAATAATGGCTTTGTGAAATGACTCTTTGTTTACACTTTACAATCGAAATAATCATCCACACAATTATAACAAAAGATACGGTCATATCATGTACTTTTATATTTCTCATTATAATGGCATACAAATGAACCCCAGACTAAGATAAGAAAATGTTAGATAGCTCTTACAGATACAGAGTTGTGATTGGTCCACAGCTAATCACATGACATCGATAGCGAGGATTGTAATAAGCATATTTTTGGACCACAAGGGATTTATAGTTTCCTTGGTGATCATATTTTCATTTTCATCCTGGGATTTTCATATAACCACTTGGGAAAATATAACTCCCTTCGGTGATCTAAAAATTGATATATTACACACGTTACCAGTCAATATTCGATACTTGTTTACTTTAAGCAACCCAGTCATTATCCGTTCCTTCAGATGTCAATGACCTCAGCCGCGTTTGCGTGCGCATCCAGCGCGCACGTCTCGACGAACCACGGAAATCTAGAGTCTCACGCATACGCATGCGAAAGTTGTCGGATAGAAGCGCGTAGAGGAATGGGTTCAACGCACTGTTGAAGAAATAGGCGAGGTAGGTGAAGGGCACGTAGAGAATCCCGAACTTTGAAAAATACGGGAAATTCCCTACGACAGTCCACAATGAAAGAAGTTCCATTGGGAAGAGGCAGACACCAAAGGCTACAACCAACACCACTAACATCCGAATGACTTTCTTACGCGTTGCGATGGTTGATTTGGAAATCTTTTTAGGTCGGTTGGTCGTCCTGGAGTTTATGCTTTGATTGTCCGATGGAACCATTTCTACCAAGACCGTAGGTCGCCTGGTAAATTCTGCTAGCCTCGTATGGGCTTTCTTTGCACATCGCTTCACGGTGTTAGGTAATGAATTTGGCCTTTTGGGAGATTCAGAAGAATGTGGTTGATCAGTGCCATCTGTCTTTGTGGTTGTATCTTGTGTTTCAGTCAGAAGTTCATCATCCTCAATAGTCGAGAGAAACTCGTATCCATTTTTGACGGGTATTTTGGCAGAGCTTCTCTGTCTGATGGGTCTTGGTTTGGAATACGAACTTTTATTTTCATTTGAATGTACCTCCACACCTTCACTTTGACATCTCGGAGTCTGTCGTTGACGAATGCAACTCGCTTCTACAGGCCTATTGCCATCTCTTAAGGCAACAGCGTTTCCGTTTCTCACGATTTCATTGATGAATTTCGCATGAACGCCAATATCAAGCTCGATATCTTCATCTTGTTCTTCTGAGTTAAGGGCTTTGCAAAACTGCTGGTGATGGTAGTGATCAATAGCTCCAGTGGATCGAGATTTACCTCGTGCAAGCTCGCTGTGTGACCCCCGACACTTACCGCTTCCTCCAAGGAGGAACATGTTCTCGCAAGACTTTGACCCCTTGAAAGCATCAGGTTGGCGACGGGGAGAAGCCGGAGGGTAGTCAACAAAGAAAGGCCCAATCTTCAGCGACCCTGCATCTTCTGGATGTTCTGTGTGATCTTGGACTGTCTTGTTCTCTATTTTTCCGTTACTCTGTTCGTTAACAAACTTCTTCTTGATTTCGCTGGTGTGTGCATGGGCATGATGATGTCGATGTGGGTGTGTCTTTATACTACCACCTGTGTGCATGCGAACTTCCATCTCAACCGCGGTGGAAGGCGCGGATGATTTCTCACCATGTCTTGATGTCCTGTAGTAAACTGCTCTTCCACGTAACCACAAACTGACGATGATCCTGGCGTAGAAGAACATCATCACAAAGAGCGGCAACACATAACAGATATTAAAGTTGAAAATATTATGGACACGAACTTGGTAGCTGGATATGTTGAGGCTGACACCGCATTGCTTGGTGCCATTGGCATCCGTGGATTCATCAAAGAACTGAAATGTTGGAATACTAAGGAGAAAGCTTAGGAGCCATAGGAGACAAAGAATGCAGGAGAGTCTACCAATGGTTAGTACTCGACGAATCCTTAACGGGTATATAATGGCGACGAAACGCTCACCTGATATCGCTATCATGATGAAGATAGAGGCATTGGTCGTCACACCTAACATGTATTTATGTAGCTTGCACATCACCGGTCCGAGAGACCAAGTTGGTGAAACGAACCACATCATCTGAGGAATGATGCAGAAGATTGCCACCATCAAGTCGGCCACAGCTAGATTCGCCAGGAAGAAGTTCGTGACAGTACGCATGCTTCGGTTGCGGACAATGACGCAGATGACGAGGCAGTTGCCGCATATCGTCAGAGGAAAGAGAGGAATGAACGTGCCAAGAATGATGTTCCGTATCGGACCAGACACGTAGGGGTCTTCATAAGACTCTGTGTAGTTTTCATAGTCGTCCATCTTGAAAACAGCACCTGCAGTGTATGGTTATAAATGAAAACAAAGGGAACGGGTTAATGACTGAAGGTTTGTTTGTTAGTAAACCCTCTAGCACGCAAAACGTCAATTTGATTGCATTATAACCTGTGCTATAGAGGCAACAGTTAGGACATTTGCCAGTAACTCAAAAGTATTTTCGTTCAATAATCACTTCCCTTTGATGCGTCAATTGCCGCACCAGTCGCTGACACAGTCATACGTCAGGCATCATGTGCAAGGGACTATTATCGTGACATATTTTACAAAACTCAACATGAATAGAACAACTACCTTTAAACGAAGTCGTTTGGTTGAAATCTATCAGTGGTAATCATCTGTGCTGGAAGAACAGAAATTGTAAGGTGTGATCAGAATAGAGAATTTCGACCACTATCAGCATGGTGTCGTGAAAGTGGGGCCTGTACGTAGTACAAAGTAATATTATGTGAAAATGTCGAGAATCACCCTGAATATGCATGGCAGTGTGGTCGTAGTGGGTTGGAACGATTCCACAGTTCTATTGGTAACAATGTGATTACACTATTCCACACTGTAAACTGACATTATTCTTTACGATCAAAATGAACGTTGTCAGATGACTATCTTTATTGTAGGCATGTTATGCTCCCAATTGTGTCAAATGTGCCTACACAAGGCGGAAAAAATATAGCAATTAAAGGAAAAATTTAAGTGGAATATTTGCAATCAAATCAAATACGTATGAACTTTATAACAAAATGTTTGTAAATTTAAAGATTCATTCTTTATCACTTAATTCAAGAGGGAAAAACAACAAGCAAAACAGGTATAGTGCTCAGTTCCCTCCCATGACGCAATGAGTTAAATTTCGCAATGTGTTGCTACATGGCTTGAAACCTCGATGTCCATTCTCCCCTTTCGTTCTTCGAGATCTATCAAATTCAAATTAAATGCGATATGTTGGTAAGATATAACGAATCCCGCGGGTATTCTTGGAAAAGCCAACTCTTCAATTGAATACATTAAATGGTAATTGAAATGAAGATATGTTTGAATGATTTATAAGAAAAAGAAATGTGAGCTATCTCTGATTCGGAATGAAACGAAATATGTTTCCGCCCTGAAGGTAGTTTTGTTTTTCGATAGATCACCTTTATCAGTAAAGAAGACTTTGTATTTAATATGTATGTGGTGGAAATTCTTTGAGTTATAAAACCTGAAATAAAAGAAGATGATTCCCTTAATACCAAATTTCAAATGATCGAATTTGAATGTTTATTATCTGAATGATTATTTCCAGCATTTAAGGTTCTACTTTATATGTTACCTTTCAGTTTCAATTCTTCTTTCTTAACCGTACAACAAACAACAAATGTCAAACATCACTTGAATCATTAGATTTTCTCTGTAAATACGAACCCACTTTTGTTCTTTGTTGGTGTCAATACATTTTCAAATAAGAAATGTAAATACATTTTTGACAACAGGCAGACTGTAGAGTCTTGATCATACAGGTTCGGAGTACATGAATATAATTATTCGAAACAACATAAATAGTTATAATATTTCTGATTAAAATATTTGATAACACAGAACAGGAAAAAATACACGCCGTATGATGACTCATGTAAAGGAGGCGACAGGTTAATACAACCACCCTTCTCACTCTCTTTCTCCACCCTTCTCTTTCTTTACTCTATCTCTCTCTCTCTCTCTCTTTCTCTTGGTCCCTCCCTCTTTGTGTCTCAGTTGCTCTGTCTCTTTCGCTCTCTGTCTCTCTCTATTTCTTTCACTCTCTTCATAAAACAAAGACAAATATATTAAGTCTACAAGAACAATAAATTGAACACGGTCGCAAGCAAAAATATTCGAAAATCAATCTAATGTTAGCATTGGCTATCACTTTTTGAAATACGTAAACACTATAATGACGTATTACCTAATTCGGACTTGATTTCTAGAGACATACAATAATGTCCTTGAGTTTAATTCCTAAATGTGTTTGTGACCTTGATATTATATATCTCTACTATATTTTATCAACAGACTAAACATGGAATAATACATGGAGCGTATTACAATTCTAAAATATTTATGAATAACTAATTGTATCGATGTTACGCTTAAGAAACAAAGCAGCATATATACTAGTAAAATTCAAATCGCTGAAACAAATCTATCTTCCTATTCGTTTGCCAGTGTGTTTAGAATGCATAAAAAGACTTTGGATGAATTCCATGTACCGAACACGTCCATGTTTTATCTTAACGTCAAGGGATGAACCCACGAGGGAAAAAAAATCATCCCAAACGGTTAAACGAGAACTTCACTTACATTTTAATCTAATTGTTGAAGCAGGAACTATAATCAATAGGACTGCCCGAGGAATTATGGGTAATACATTACTGCGATGATTTCCCCTTGCAGGAACATATGGTATACAAATGTAATTACTTACCATGTCGGGCTTATATCAGTCGGACGGAGAAATAAAGGAAATATGTCCTGCCAATTTCCAATCATATTACTCCGAGCATTTTAGATGTAGAGGCATAATGTAGCTGATCACATTTTGAGACACTTCAAAATCAAGGCTCTGAAACTATTTCACTTCGTCTTCAAGACTGTTCAAGAGCTAAATGATACTCGGATTCCATAGTCGCCTTGAATTTCCTTAAAGGTGCATCTTTGTAGAATATTGTTGCAATGATTTCTGTGTGTTTTTCCTAAACTTTGATCAGCCGTTGGCCTTTACATCTCTTTATGATGCTCCTTGGACCCATTTATAGACCAATTTGGCCGGGTAACAATTTTTTTTCTCCCCTGATTTCACAATCACGATCATGAGAATCCAAAGTTGGTACATTCTGATGTGTGTGATTAACACGTACAAAGTGTAAACAACCACCCCCCCCCCCCCATAAGCGTTAACTAGACAAAGACACTGAACTCCCCAAGTTAAACTCATAAATCATAATTGTATTTACATTGGTTTGAAATGTTGACAATTAGATAACTGAGCCAAAAGAGAAACATTCGACACAGTTTCTGAATGTTTGGTATCGTACTTAAGAGTGCAGTGATGTTTACAAAGTAAAGGGCCACGCCTTTATTAGCATTGGGACATATACAGAATATTTCTTAATGAACTGGCGGAAAATAATTTAGTCAATTATAAAGGCTAGAATTTAATCAATTGTTAAGGCATTATTTTGAGGGAGATTTGTGTATGTCTGATGTTTTGTTCTTGTTTTTCTTGTAAACTTCTTGTCATCATTCGATTCCTTTTCATTACAATTTGACGAACTCGCAATACAACACTTGTGACGCCTTATATACTTTATGACGCCAATGTATGCTTTTGCATACGATTGCCCTAAAGGCAAACTTTCGCCGATATCCGGTTTACAACCAAAATAGTGAGTGTTCTTTATCCATGGCTTATAGAATATGCAACATTCTACATGTTTACAATACGAGGATACAAGGGTTAATGCATCAAGGGATGATCAACTTTCCATGCGTGCTACCACAGCTGTGTACATCGCCACAATCTGCGCTTCTCTTGGTCTTTCGACGCACTCAATCGGTTGGTAAATCGTCCATCTAGAGATGGTTTCTTCGTATGCTTCAAATAGACCCTTTTTGTTGATTCTTTGTTTCGGTAGATGTATCTGTATAGCTTCAGTAATGAACACAGACAAGTAGAGGATATACAAACAACATCTTGATTTATTACGTGTTAGATTGTACATGACTCTTCAATCAGAGGGGATGCATTTTGAGTTCTTTGCTAGTAACGCAATATGTACGCATATTTTGTATTTGGAAGCAAATCAGGTACACTCATAATAACGGATTCAGTCAGGTCATACAGTTTTTAGCTTGTATTTGTTTGTTTATAATAAACCGTTGCAGTGTCTTCATCTTTGGGGGAAATGTATGTATAATTCAACCAGTATGTAAAGTGAGTAATGGTCTAGTGAATAGGTCACCGGACTGTATTAGACCATAGGTTGCGAGTTTCGAATCCCTGCCACAGCAATACTGTCCTTTGTCAAGACATTAATCGACATTTGCCACACCCGACCCAGGTGAGGTAAATTGGAACCTGGCACAAATAAATTCCTTGAAATGCTAGAGCACCATTAAATGGCAGTAATGCTAAAACCGGGGTAATAATTGTGATGTCCTATACAAGAGTCCGCTATCAGTATTACCATTATTTTTAGTATATATTATCATCATTATTTATGATCATTATTATTATGATAAGCTATTATTATTATTGTAACTATTACAATAAGCCATATTGTTATTATTAAGAGATTGTTAAGAAATACGAAGCTATATGTAATTGACCCCCGAATGACCCTCCTGACTATGTTGTGGCATAGTGTAGTATCGTAGTATGATATTATTCTCTCGAGTCCGTAATTTATACATCTTCATTGGATTTTGTGGATATTGGACGTCAGGTCCTTTCATATTTCTGGGTATTAAGGATTTGTATTCATTATGGTAAAGCCATGTAAACGTAGGCTATTCGCCCGGATTACTTTGAATGTTTTCCTATCGAATTTGCTTTCATTAATCAAGGTCCGAATAAGCGGGCGCCCGTAACATTGTAAACAAAATTCGTATTGAATGAAAACAACAAATAAGGGATTCTCCTTTTTTCCATGAAATTTATATAGTGATCGGCTCACGTATAACCTTTTTTGATGTTCAATTTTTCTATTTCAACTCGGTTGGTTGCGATCGTTTTTGTTTTCTTTCTAAATCCATGTGTAATAATTTTCTCAATTTGTCATCCGTCTTCATTTCCGTTTTGCACTATGACTACTGAACATACACTATGAACGTGACGGACAAAGAAAGCGGACAAAATATACAGTTCCTCATTCTACCCTCAACAATTGCCATGGTAGACAAAGGAACATCCAGTCACTGCTATTATGTAAAAATCTGTAGAACAGGTGTCACATGCATATTCACCTGTTTTACACATTTTTACATAATAGCAGTGAAGGGATGTTCCTTTGTCTACCATATAGCAATTGTTGAGGGTAGAATGAGGAACTGTATATTTTGTCCGCTTTCTTTGTCCGTCATGTTCATAGTGATATAAACAAAACGTTCAGAATTACAGAACGATTCGTATCAGTGTATTGTTGTACCATAGAAGATGTGTAAAAATGGGTACAAAACCGCTTCTTTTAAATTCCGTAATTACATGTAGCTATGAAATGTCAGCACACACCAATTCCCATTTTGTTGATTTTGCGGCATGGGTCGGTGTGCAAATCATGCCCAACCTGTGATGTCACACATCTCAGCATTGCTCGGAGAGCTCTTCAGGTGCTACGCCGGGACTGTATTTAAGCATTTTGTAATTGTGATAATCACTACTTCGAATGTTTCCAAGCATTGAATTTTGATAAAATTGTCCAATCGAAATTTCACCTTTGCAATAATGGAAATAAAGTTAGTTTTGTTTTAATCTTCGCACAGCTACGTTAAGCTATCAGTTTATATTATCATTTGATACCTTAGCTCACCAGGCTAAAAGTAAAACGTGTTTTTCATGGCTATTGAATCTCACCCCTCTTTCAGTCTGTCTTTCCGTATTCCACTTTCTCTTTCTCTCTCTATTATCTTATAACTTTTCTAAAAAGTCTTATTCTTTAACCTTTATTACACATTGTCAAATTATACTGTATCGTGTTATTATTGTCAAATCCAAACATGTAACTGAAAAGGAAATCAATCCTTGATAGCAAACTTCTCTACAGAAGAAAGCAAAAAATTCAGACAAGTAGCCTGGTGAAGGTTTGGATGAAATCGGACAAACAAAATTATGAACAACTTATTCTTTTTTGAAATATGCGATCACTATAGGTATGGGCTCTTTAAATCGGGTGAATAAATAACGTCTCTTCGATGTAATGGTGTCAAACTTTCCCATTTGCTCCAACAAACAAAATATCAATTTTGCAAAAACGTATGGCTAGGGATGGACCTTTAGTTTTATTTTCTTCGTGATATATTTGAGTGAGTATATTATACTAGTACATGTATAATGTGCCTCTCCAAATCGAATTGTTTGTCATAACAATGTTATAATTCTTCAAGTGGATAATATTGACCACTGTATAGACCAGGATGAAACCAGCGATCAAGCTATTGGCGTGCAGCCAAGCGAACAGGTCAATGTCCACTCTCTTTCTTGCGGAACGTACCAGTCAGTCATGTGACCAGTTATGTCACATGACCAATTATGTGTTCAGTCACATGATCGACCTTATGATGTTGACGGGTTTTTATTTTCTTCGTCCTCTTCTGCACGAATGGCAATGCAAGGATGTGCTCGGGTATGTCCGAATGTCATTTCTTCATGGCGAAATGGATTTGAAAACCTAGTGAGTCGCCCACAACCACGACGACCGGCAAGAGACACCTTGATCACGCCATCTATGCTCGAAGAAGCACATTAGAATCAATACCGTATGGGTTGCCCTCTTGTCTGCATTTTACGTCATATTTGCATCCCATTAATTTGACGGTCTTTCCTTATATTATCTCCACGAGGAATAATAAGATCCTTGGGGTATGTCAAGGTTTCTTCGACCGGATAATGTTGACTAATAGACATGAAGAAGGCATTCCAGTCTCTCATCGTTCTCATGTTTGTCAAAGTCGCTTTTACACGCGATATTATGTCACTGAGTAAGCAGATGAGCTGTGATTACGGCCCGTTGCCTTTGGGTTGCTTGCTGAAAGGTTCAACCGATTATACAGTGAATGATACATTGATGCATTGATGCATACCACCATGGCCACTGGTTCAAACACCTTCACTGATTTTGCTCTGTTTGAAATGAAAATGCCATGTCCAAACCGGTGAACTTCGAAGTTTGCTATTTAGAGCTAGCTTCACTGGAGAAGAGAAATATGGTTTTGATGCGCGGTATAAGCTTCACTGGAGCGACACATACGTGAAGTCCATGAAAAATTTCCTCACCCAGTGTAATATGCAATGCAAATCTCCCCGGCATCGTCAAATGTGACAAGTAGTTTTCTACTTTTCATACTATTTCCGTCAAATCATATGAAACAAAGAATTCGGTGAAAAACAGTTAGCTGATTGCAATATAGATACGGGAAACTGAATCTATGAGAAACACGATGCTAAATTGCCTAAATCTGTATCACTTTGTTACCCGAGAGGGAGAGAAAGAGTGAGAGAGTGGGAGGGGAGAGGGGGAGGGGGAAAAGGGGGCACAAAGATGTTTGTGTTTATTTTCCCTCTGGTGAAAATATTTGTAAGAAAGAGATGGTGGACCGGCTACAACATGGAAACTAAATGTATACAACACACCCTAAATAACAGCAAGGAATAAAACTCAACGAATATAATAACAGTAAGATTCCATCGGAAAATATTGTTGACTGATTAAAATTATTTCTTAAGCACAAAGTCATATAACACGTTTCAAAATAATTTTGTTTTATTCCTGTCCGTCAAAAATATGTTTTCATTTTTGTTTTAAAGATAGTATGTCCCTTTTGCAGCCAACATCAAATTATGTATAGTACTTTGCAGGAATTATGAAAATGTCACGTATGTCCTATCTGTGAAATTAAAACATTTGCAGTGTCCTAATATTCAAATTATGCAAGGAAGCCTGTTTACTTCCTAGACAAAATCGACTATTTCTTACTGGCTCTATAGCTGTTAAGTCGATTCGACAACTAATAGTCGTTATTTTCCCACTTAAAGACATTTTCAAGCCCCCCCCCCCTTTTTTTTTTTTTAGGGAGGTTCTAAATTAGTATTATCTTTCAAATGCCGTTGGAATTTAACCTTTTAATTTTTGGGGCCTGCAAATGGGACATAGTACCTTTAAAGGGCCAAGAACTTGACACAAGGCGGGATCTTTTTTTCTTTTCCATTTTGTATCTGTAGTAATTCCATAATGCATTTGTTATTTCCATATCATGCGACTGGGAAGCTTGCCGCTCTGTTTCATCGAGAAAAATTAGGCCATGCATATTCCCAAGAGTAACACTGATTCAACTGCCAATCATTCTGCAAGCTATAATATAAATGAAAGTATATAACAGAGAGCGAGAAAGATATAAAGGGAAATAGAACGAGTGAAAGACGTACTAGAAGACAGAATATAAAGGGTAGGAGTTGATACTAGATCATTTTCTCTAGGGTTGCTCACATCATAGTTTGAGAAAATTGCAAAATGGGCCCTTCATCATTTCGCTAGATGGTTTTATCACCCCGTTCTGATTTTGATGAATTTCCACTGTTGCGCGTACATTCTATATCCTCTCGTTTTAATGCATTGCAATTGTGAACAATAATCTTTATGTTGGGTGCAAATGGGGAGTAATTCATTTTAGATCGTGTACAACAGTACAATATCAATGTAGATATGACATTTACTTAGATTCAATCGGCCCTTCTCCTTAATTTGTCTTTCATCTTCCACACTCTTTTTTAGAAAACAGACGCAATTCACGAGTGCGTCTAGGAAATATATCCGAGAAATGCAATGCTTTTCTAATTGCGAGAAACTCAGATACCTGATACATGAGCCCAAATCAAGTTTCACTTATCGCACGAGAAAAATGCTTTTCTTCCAAACCAAATTTCGAATTCGGGGCACACCTGTTTTAATAAATCAGATTTCACCAGTCCGTAATTGGGAAATCGAAACCGGTATATTGATTTTATTTTAAAATTTACATAAGAAGACGAGAAAAAGAAAAGAAGCGAGGACTCGATGCGAAATCAAATCGTGGGTAACGTCGTTTGAATAAGACATAAGGTACCTGGGTACGAGAGCATTGATTCCGATGGCTTTCGAAGCACATCACAATCGGCGAACAATGGATCAGAAGCTAACTGACCCAATTAATAGTAACGTCATGACCGTTAAGTCTTTCAACACCACTGGTGGAAACTAGCATCATTTCAAGTCAAAGTATTGCTAGTATAACCTTAGAAAGGATTAGATATGTGTAAGCCATTTACTAGGCCTACTCTAACTTCAGAAAATATGATAAAAGTGACTATCGATGATTGAAAAGACACCGTGAGCGAAAAGCCGAATTTCGATTGCTATATTGATTGGAAAATAAATAAATACTGGCTGTTCATGAAATATTGATGTTGGCTCTTTTCTGAATATGGTCAAAAAGTTAATTGTTAATTGTTTTAAATACATGTACGTTGATGGTTACATAAATCTGAGCATCTGTTCAAAGAGATTGGAGCAGTTACCAGCATAATTATGAATAGATAACAGATTTGCATTTACCTCGATTTCGTAAAACAAATTCAAAGCTTTTTCTTCTATTATCATCGAAATTATAATTCATACATAATTATTTGCTTATCGGGTTTATAACACACTTTGGTTTTGTCAAATCAATTACTTTTTGTCTTGTCCAGTCATTTATATCAGCTTGAGCTACTTCTACTGCTACTACTACTACTACTACTAATAATAATAATAGCCTAATAATAATATTATTTCTACTACAAATAATAATAATTTTAATAATAATAGTGATAATGAATAAAATAAATAACAATGATATCATATCAATGAATAAACAACAAACAGCTGGCGTACCTGTAATGTTAGTAATAAATAAATCGGTTGCTGCTTCGTTCTGCTTTTGAGCATCTGGGAATGGATTATTGCTAATGTATTCTGCAGGTGCAACTAAAATGCTGCTTCAGTAATATAAGATGCTGATTAAGGTAATTTCGGGATAAACATAGATTTAAATCCAATATAAGAAGCTTAAAGTGTCACGTTTTCTCACAGACGATCCATTTATTAATGCTCAATTGTGAAATAAATATTGTTTTTGCTGACGAATCAATTATTTTTCGATATAGGATATTGTACTAAACCTATTATTATTCGTTTATCCGGTAATGCAGCTCAATACCGGCCTCTTGGAAACGCTCTATTCTGGTGACGTTTTGTTCCCAGAAAAAAGGTGAATCCAAAAGACTTAGAGCACACACGGTGTGATCTTTTTTTTTCAATTATTGATGGAAAGTATAGAGTGATTTAGAGAATATTGTCTTTGCAATATCCATACCTTTGCTCACCCGTTATGAATTAAAAAAAAAAAAAAATTCAATATTCTCTCTTTCTGTCATTACACGCTGTCTTTTCCTGTTTTTTAAATTCTATAATTTCGTTACCCAAAACCACCATTCTCTGTGAAACTCTCACACACCCACGCACACACATACAAAAGCAGACACTCTCTCTATCTCTCAGCCTCTCTCTCTCTCTCTATCTCTCTCTCATTCTCTTTCTCTCCCTCTCCCTCTCCCTCTCTCGCTCTCTCCTCTCTTTCATTCTCTCGCTGGGTATGTTTTAAGGCTTTCCCTCTGGTCATCTCTCTGTCAAGACGTCTCATCCAACACATTTACATTCTCCCTCACCCACTCATCCACCCACCCACGCACACATACACTCAGGCAGATAAGGCACATTGGTGAATGCCTGAGTTTCGATCACTCCTTAAAACATTCTCATCATGCATAAAGAATACGTCACGTGCATACGATATCCTACAAACCTAAGACTTGTAATGATGATGCTGTAATTAACACCTCTTGTTCTGAAGTGAAAGTCATCGAGGCTAGACGGTTCATCGCAGACGCTATAATTCAATAAATATTGAGTTGACTTCACGCTAAGAAAAGGAGTATGGGGAACAGCGACAGCAATACATCTATAGAAAAGGCACATGGATGAACGCCATATGCGTAGCAAATAAACAATATAAATCGAAGAAGCTCAAGATTTATTCACACACATTCTTTTTTTTTTAATGGACGTGACAGGATTGAAGTGGGATGATGACTTAAAGGTGAAATTCATTCAGATATTAAGGCCTAAATTTGCAATCAACTGGTGGAACATTCTACGTGTTGAAAGAGACTTCCTTTACTTATATTTCTCTGAAACAGATTTCTTCTTAAAACTTCAGGAGGAATGTGCTATTAATATCCTGAAACTGTAGGGAAAAAAAAAACTACTTTTCATATTAAACCCAACCATCACCACTGGAGGGTTAATATGCAAATGAACTAAAGATATTCATGAGTTGGCTTCCTTCAGGAATATATACTTCTCGTAATTGATAGTGAATGCCAGACTGGTTGGCTTTCCACCAATACACAAGTGTTTTGTTCTACATCAGACAACCTCCCTACAATAACGCATGAACCATAATGAAGAACGAATTAAAAGCGAATGGAAATGTTATTAGGTTAGGAAATTCCACATTAAGATTGATTGGAATACTTAATATGTCACTTATTCCCTGATGAAAGAAACATGAATTGACATTCCGAAGAGATTGGACAAGACAAAAGCTCTCCAGGACTCTACGGCTAGATATTATTCCTTTTTTAAGATCAATCTCTAAAAGCATTTCCTAGTATTCTGAAGGCGAAAATCGCCAAGGAAATCAAGCTATTTATTTGATTTATAGCACGAAGCTTGCAGCTTGACTGGAAGAAGGAACACAATCGTATTCAGCTAAGGTCAATCAAAGAAATACTGCATAAGAATAAATCCAAAATATGTAAGAGAATGGAATCATAGTATCATATGAGATAATATACTTTATTATCATCAATAGAATATACGTCATGTTTTTCTAACATTAGAGCTTGAACGAAATTGGAATGATTTATTCTCATTTTCCGTAATTTACTTATTTTCAGGATTATTAGGTTGAAATATCAGATACTCACAACTTTGTCATTGAGGACTAATCATAAGGCTAGCAGCCTAGCACTCCCTGTCGTACCCTAGCGGTCCCCCGATTCCAGGGACAAAACTTTGAACTTTTTTTTTTATTACGCCCTAAGCGTCCTGTGATCCGTAACACATAGGTTTGCAATCAATTGTAAAGTTGAAACGTCGATTATGATTGGTTAATAGTAATTTTTCAAACAATATGTCCATGCAACGATGATCTTGATTCGTCATTATTTTTTTGCAATTATGACTGATTTCTCCTCTCATTTTCCTTCGAAATGAAAGAGTTTAAACTATCATAATCGCATTTAAAAGGCTCTTTCATAGTTTGAATTTCCTGTTCCAGGTAGGTGAATGGCCTGCATTGTGATGTTGTTATTTGCTTTGGAACAGTTTGACAACTTGTCAATAGCGTGAAAAACACAACCCCAAAAATGCGAATTCTCTCTCTCTCTCTCTCTATAATCTATCTTCCTTTCTCTCACCCATTGTCTCTCTCTATCTCTCTCTCTGATCATGTATTTTCCACCCATCAGTTAATTCAGGTAATTATTTATTCTATCCCCTCAATACTTAACGTTTCTATTTCCTGCTTAACACATAGATACGTTTTCTTCATTTCCCCCAATATACCTTACAGGCGACTTCAATAATAATTTCCAATTATATCGTGATTCGGAATGCAAAGTGTTTGGACTTGAAAATGAGCATCTACCCGAAGGCTTTGTATATTTAATAGCTTTTCATTCAGGGTAAATGAACTGCTCCGATAGCTCTATAGAAAGGTTTCAGGCAGGGAATTATTCAAAGATCTACAAGTGTCAGCAGCGGGATTTGATTCAGTCAAATGTTTTTCCTTCTTGTCGTTTCCGTTTCATGAGTACATACATGTAGGTCATATCTGTTTCCCCAAGTCATTATTGGGAAAGCTAAGTAGGAAATAATGGAGCGTAAAAGAATGTATGAAAACATGCAATTATAAGATAAAAACTGCATGTTTATGCGTATGGAAACAATTAAAATACTTTAATCAAATACTAGTACTTCTACTACAATTTATATCATGTCAAGTAAGCAATCAGGTGGCCGACGGATTTAGGTCCTCTCCGAGGGACCTGGTAATGAGGATTAATGCCTTACCGAAGGGCACTAGCGCATCGACTTGGTTTCGAACCCGGGTCATCGGATCACGAGACCACTACTCTACCGACTGAGATATCGTCTCCCAATCTCTCTCACCCTCTCTCTCCCGCATCTTATGCATGTCTCCCTCTCCTATGTCTTCTATTTTCTCCACCACCTCCTCTCTGTCTCTCCTACCTCTTTGTCCTATTTCACCACTCTCTACACTCTTCCAACATCTCCCTGTCTCTCTTTCTCTCCCTCCCTTTCCTTCCTCTATCCCTCCCGTCATCTCATTCGTGTTCCCCCTACAGTGATAACCGTCTGCCCTATAAGCTTCACCCGATCCATCCCTTGATATAAAACAAACACCGCTACAAATCAGACCACACTCGAGGACCCAATACTTTCGTCGTAAATTGGGAGTGATCTTCTACATCAATATAAACCTATTCAGAAGCACCCTTTCCATTACCATCGGGAAAACCTACAGGTTTCTATCTGCGTAACTCGAGACATGCGTTAGATGAATTGAATCTCCCAAATGCCATCTCAGTAGAAATTCGGCCTGAATCACTCCTGGCAACCTTAGCTGTTCCTAACTACCAAGCTCCAATCTCTATTTATTTAGGGGTAAATTTTCTTTCCCTTGTGCACCTTGGTTGTCAGGATGGCTCATACCATGAAAGCAGCATTTGGATATGCAGTAAAATTAGTTTTAAATATTCATTTTAGCGAAAGAACTTTAAAACGACGCTTTGTATATAGACATCTTTTTACCAAATTCATTAACTTAAAATTACCTCGTCTCACAAAATAACTAATATGTTCATAGGCAACAATATTACGCAAAGGTATACGTCATCGCCTTCACATCACCAGTGCCTCACAAACAATATTTAAGAGGTTGTCGAATGGGTTTCGAATTATTTGTCCTAACTCGTCTATTGAAAAATTGTATTCATATATCATGGAAGATTCACATTTTCATAATAATTGTGCCAGAAATGAGGCAGAGCTGTAATATCAGCATCACTAAAATACAGTAGTTTCAACTTTTCTTTAGGTTTGTCTCTTGCAGTATTAATACAGGAATGGTAACTACCTCCTTTTAATATCAGAAACAATGGCGTAGCTTGGGATACAGGAATTGAGGGGGCGCTGGTATCAAACGGAAGGGGGCATCGGTCTTCTTTCTTGCAAGAAATGTGAATAAAAAAGGCCACCGATTGGAGGAAGGGTTCGCCATGTTCTCCCTTTCTCATTCACTTTAATTATCTCATCTTCTCGAACCCCCACCCTTTTTGCCACTTCATGAGAGCGGTATGTGCCCCCCTTGCGTCATCACTAATTCAAGACTACTACTGAGATGGATAACCTTTATGAACCAATTTAGCCGGAAAGACTACAATATTCAGGCGGCCTAATTACCGATTAGAAGTCTGAATTATATATGTAACCTAAATGGCATTACAGTTTCTCATTTAAACTTCAATAGTAACTACATGAAGATGTATTTCCACTGCAATTATGAATTTATTGCATTATCAAGTTCTCCTTGTTACAATTTTGTTCGCGCCTTGCTCTCAATCAGCTAGATGTTTTTATTGGGATTGATTAAACCCAATCATTATATTTAGGATCTCTTCGATTTCCCCAGTTGTACTATTCAGGTGTTTGCCAACATAGATAATAAATAGTTTGAATAGACAAGTTTACTTAACCATGTTAATACTAAAGAGTCAGTGCATATCAGAGATCACTTTTTCGTGAATGAGCTTGTTTGGTATCAGGGAGACGGCGTATACCCTTTGACAATCTTCACCAACTAACATGATTAAGCGCAATACGTTTAATAATAAAAGCCATATCCCACTGTTATATTGAATTTCCAACCCATCCTCTCTAATGCAAATTTGTTATTGAAGAGGATTGTGATGGCATTGAAGGACCATTCTCCTCGACTGATGTTGACCTATTAAGTTCGTTGCTCTGATAAGGATTTGACAACAGCCACCAGATACTTTATAGATTGACCGTATTCAGACCACGTCGTCATTGTATCTGCTTCAGACCGACCGGAGATGCTTGAATAAAAGATATCACCTATTACAGGGTGTAGACCAGGGGAATCCTGCTGC
Organism: Strongylocentrotus droebachiensis; assembly: GCA_035222895.1. NCBI lineage: Eukaryota > Metazoa > Echinodermata > Echinoidea > Camarodonta > Strongylocentrotidae > Strongylocentrotus > Strongylocentrotus droebachiensis. Next base: position 72,922 of record JAVYIG010005042.1, read on the forward strand.
CGGTCCTTCGGGGGAAAGGCTTGCCCGGTTAAGAGGGTCAGTGGCCAGCGGGCTCCTGGTGCTTTCTATTATTGTGTACGCTCGACACGTCCATCGTTGTTATCTGACAAATACAGCTCTTGTTTACTTGTTTGTATGTCCTTATCTTTCAGATTTGTAATAATATTTATATATTGATATCTTAAATTCTTTAGAAGGCCAACTATGAGACACGTAGGCAGCGGTTGTTGTGAGACATAAAATGTTGCCTCTTGGTGCTTTTTATATTTGTTTTAAATATTTTTGTTATCTTTTTTTAATTTTCATGTAACTTAGGTGTTCATTTGATTTGATTCTTCACTTTTATTTTTTAATCAGTTAATTTATTTACTCATTTATTTATTCATTTGTTTATTGATTGATTTTTTTATCGATCGATTGACAAATTTTATATCTTTTAATAACTTTATTGTTCAATCTCGATGACTCTTTAGATTGATCAATACAATTCAGAAAATATGTAAACTTTATATACCGAGAGTTAACCATACTACCACAATCATTTCATTAAAATAGCTAAGACAAATTATTCCAACTTCAATTTTATGGGTAACAGATTATATTTCAAAGTACCAAGGTAGAGGAGGGGAGGAAGTGAACGTTCTAGACATTGCATAAGGAATAGGACTGATGTGTATATTTAATTGGTTGTTCAGAACACTTTTCTATTACTGAAGTAGTTGTGGTTCTTTGAAGGATATCAAGAGAGCTACCTCACACTTTGGCGATATGCGCATACTCTTCTGAAAAGGAATGTCTTTATTAAATGTAGATTAATGTTTTTTCCTTTTATTTCTTTCTTTCTTTCTTTATTGTTGCTCATACCCTTTGACATTCATTGTTTGCAATTTCCACTTTTTATCGAAATTTAAAATGAGCATGAAGAGAGCTAGCCTAAACCATCTTTATCAAAATATTTAAAGTGCCTGCTGTCTGACTGGTTTCTTCTCTCTCTCTCTCTCTCTCTTTTTTTCCTCGGCTTTGTATATTTCTTCTTAATAGTTGAAAATCTTTCATTTGAAAATCGCATACATTGTTCTTAAACTGTTCATGCAATACATAAGACGACTGAGCCCTAAATTATATTGTATTATTGATAATAATACTATTACAGTGTTTTAGCGCATTTCACTACTGTAGTGTCTTTATGTGCTTTATTAACAAAGAATCAATTGAATGACAAAGTATTCTGTAAAGAAAGGTGTATTAAAGTAATAAAAATCCTGATAATCGATAGCACTAGTTCTAAATTATATTGGTATAAGGTAATTGGAAATATAGAATTGTAAATAAGAAACTTTGATTTAAAACAATAAATTCATCTTGCTTGTCCTCATCTCTCGCGGAAACGTCCACAGCCTTGCGTCAGAGTTTGCGCCCACCTACCCTCCATCCCCACACACAACCACACACGCGCACACACACACACAAACAAACACGCACACATATGGAACCTATCGATCGTTCCTATTCTTTCCCTAACCGCACTTAATTCAAATGGGGCTCCTTGCCAAATTCGACAAATCTCTTCTATTTTTCCCGTTTCAAGTGGCGGAGATACTTTTCGATTTCCGATAGAATTCCATGCATAATTGCGCCAAAAAGTACAGACGAAACGGCCTCTGAAATGGATGAACAGGTGATACATGTATCATCCTGTATCATGATACCCTACCTTGCCTACTGCCTATCGCTGTCGAGATGTGCATTTCCTAGACTTCCATTTTCTGAAGTGAATGCATTAGAAATTGCATCGAAATGACGTGGTTTAGGGTCAGGGGTTGTGGGGTTCGTAGTAGGAGTAATTTTAAGTTTCAATATACGACAGTTACCACCTGGACACCTACCCCAAGGACAACTACCCCGTAATAACTATCACCAGTTTTCTATCTCCAGAACTACTCTGAGTATTATTAAGTACTTTCCAAGGCGTAGTTATAAGGTTAAGTAGCCAAAGGTGGTAATTGTCCGGGGGTAGTTGTCCACTGGTGGATATTTGGGAGTAATTTTCCGCGGTAGCTACCCTGGGGTCATAGTTAGGAGTAGATAACTGTCTGGAGCTAGTTGTCAAACTGTGGATAATGGGGGGTAATTTTTACCGAAGTAGTTGCCCTGAGGTTTAATATAGTCCATGATAATACAATTTCCGGGGGTAGTTGTTCGGTGGTGGTTAGTAGGGGAACGTTGTCCGGAGTATTTGGCCGGGGGTTAAAGTCCAGGAAAGATGTTTGAAGTATTTCTGGCATGATTTCCAAGCAGGTAGTAGATTGGAAACGTTTGGTTCTGTCATATAAATATTTCATGTTTACGAGTCCACTAATGAAGTAAAAATCGGATAATGAACGTATGGAGTTCATTATCCAGCTCATTGTGACTTAACCGAATGCAGATCAAGAAGACGTTCAATACTCAGTTTTCACATAATTTATGTGGCCATTCAGCAGTGTGTTCTCTCCAAACCTTTAAATAGATCCAATTAACATCTTTAGTGTTTGTTCAGGAGTGTTGCGAGATCTAGAAACTCGGATAGGTGTTTGGGCAACCTCCTTTGCCGCGTTCTTTTTTTACTACTTCGTCGCTAGTCAACATGTCTCCGTCTTTTTCTCTCTTTCTGTATTCCCCTCACCTCTCTATATCTTTGCTCCTTCCCCCTCTATCTTAAATCTGTATATGTTTGTCCGTCTCTGTCTCTGTCTCTGTCTCTCTGTAATAATCCGCCATTGCCATATTTTCTTGTTCTCCTTCTCGCACTAACGTTTACATTTTCTATTTCGTCCTCTCCCTCGTTTTTACCATCCTTTTCTTTTCTTATTTTCTTGTTCTTCTACTGTTAGTATATATACTAGTAGATTAATCTTTTTCTTTTTCTTCTTTTGGTCGTTAAAATTACAAAAACCAATTTATCTCTAGACATGCAGAAGAAACATTGAAACCGATAGAGCCCAGGGCGGAATATGAAATTGTTAGTTTTTACCCCTACCCCAACTCCTCCGCACTCACACACACACGCACCCACCTGTCTACGCTCTATAGCACCAGACCGTAACCTGCTGCTCTGAAGATGGTCGCATAAATGACTACTGTCACAGGAAAGGGGAACAATTGGATCCAATTTGACCCGGATCGATTACTAGGATGTAGGTTAAAACCCATTCTGACACAATTTCATAACCGGAGTGAATGAACAGTCGGAGTGAAGTGTGCGACTTTTATACACGAAACATGATCAAATGTGAGAAATGAGCATGGAAATGGGGACATGGAGGAAGACAGAGAAAAAGACAGACAGAGAGAGAGAGAGAGACCGAGAGAGAGACCGACAGACAGAGAGACATAGAGAGATAGAGAGATGAAGAGATAAAGTGACCGACAAACAGTAAGATAGAGAAGACAGAAAGAGCGAAAGAGCGAGACAAAGAAGTTTAGACAGCTAGGCATGGACTTCAAACGACAGAGAGAGAGATGGAGAGAGGGTAGATAGAGAGAGAGAGAGAGAGAGAGAGAGAGAGGGAGAAATGGAGGGGAAAAGAAGTTGAAGAGAGAGAGAGAGAGAGAGAGAGAATGATAAAAGAAAGGAAAAAAGAGGCACAAAGTGATATTAGTGGACAGACAGGGATGACACACAAAGATATAAGAGGAAGGAGGAGAGAGAGGGTCTGACCAAAATAACAAACAAAGAAACAATGGTATTGGATAAATGATAAAGGAAATATTCAATGAGATATAAGATGGATACAGAAAACGATGTAGCAAAATTAAATGCTGCCATGCACACTATATGGATTTTTAATGCGCATTACTACAGTATTTGACGCCATCTTTGCGGTTTCTATCACCGGACAAAATATTTATCCGAGGAAATAAAACAACACTATCCAAGAACTTTGCTGAGACGAGTTTTTGAAAGAGAATGATTCTCGACGGAAAAGTCATTCTCAAAATAGTTCCGCCGTCGTTTGTATTATCAAAGAATCATGTGTCCCTACTGGCGATATTTTGTTCACACTTTTATTCCTCTATCCATCAGTAGCCACTGATATTCACCTCGCCAACTCCTTACCTGAGAATGCGTGGGATAGGAAAGTCATCACCCCCCCCCCCTTCCCCACATTGTCGAAGGCACGGGGGCACTTGCTCCAACCCCCTCCACCATTTTCCCAGACATTGACAAAGGGAGAGTGAAAGAGAGAGGGAGAGAGAGAGAGAGAGAGAGAGAGGGGGGGAAGAGAGAGAGATAGAAGAGGGTAAAGAAGGAACTTAACAAGAACAAGCAAGGACTCCCTAACTTAATTTGGTGAGAAGGGTGTCCCCGCCCCCGCCCCAGCCTTTCTTTGCTGAACCCAATTCTTCGCCACAAACTAACGTCAATGGTATGAGCAAAACCACACAGCCTCTCGATGCGTGCTATCAACTGGATCAAACTAAATTGCTAAAAATGCATTCTGTATAGACAGATGAAACTGATCAACCCATTAGTATCAACGATCTGTTGCTCACCCCAATACCCACAGCATATCAAGCAAGGTACGATTTATTATTAATGAAATAGTTCAAACGGGGCGAGATCGATTTTCACCAAATGTCATCTCATTGTGAAGCAAGTGCCATTCATACATCTTTCATTGAATAATAATTAGGGACATGTTCATGATCACTGTCTGCAAGTTAGGTCTTGGATTTGAAAGGGCATAGCTATCACTTCACATGTTCTTTTTGTTTATTACATGCAATAGTAATTTAATGATTTAAATAACCGCTGCTGTTTATTTTTGTCTAAAATAAATGGTAACTGTGCGCAACAAAAAACTTGTGGGTATTCACTGAGCTCTGTGTTATGTGAAGCGTATTGCAATTTACGTCACTATAAAAAAATTTAAAAAAAACGCCACGGTTTTGCCGCACCATATCTAAACGAGGCTTAGATTCAGTAAACTATCTTCATACCATTTCATAAATGCCATTTTCACCTGCATTACACTCGACCTTGGTCAGAATATAGGTGAGGTCAACTGTTTCCATCACTATGATGCGATCTAAGGTTTGTTATACTGCATTAATTCGAGATGATTATTTCAGCTGTCAGAGATTCATATCGTTCAATACGGAATCTATGAAGATGATCTATGAGCGAATATTAATGACTCGGCGAGTTTCTATTTCCAAGTTTAATGGCCTTGCAATATTGATGACTTAAGAGTGTGATAACGCGATATAGTTTGAAGCGTACACTTACGTGCCACATGTTGACTGTTCGAACAGACACCATTTTCTTGATTTCGGACATTTCTATCTTTTTAAAATTCTATTCCCCTTTCTTTCTCATTTATTGCTTTCTTAATCTCTCTTTCTGTGTCTTTTTTTTCTTTTCTCTGTATGTAATTTCTTCTTTCTGTCTTTCTCACTCTCTGTTATTTATCGACTTTCGTCTCTATCTCTCTCTCTCTCTCTCGCTTTCGTTGTCTGTGACCTCTTTTGTTTTATATTTTGCATATCCATTCCCGATTATCGGATAGAATTCGATTCCGACCAGGAAATTTGAGATAAAATAACTTTTTTTTCTTTCTAATCGGTCAATTGGGTAGATGAAATGGATTTCGAAAAGAATTTGAAATCGATCGAAACAAGAACATAAACTAAGCAGAGATGTATCAGAGAAGTACTATTCGTCTGTTGTGATTCCAAGGTACACTTCAATCTCTCATTATCCATTTGGAACACTTTTACAGTCCTCTCGTAGAAATCAGAACAAACCTTGATGAAGGTATCATAAGGGGTTGTATCTAGGCTAATCTCCACTCAATAAATAGATTAAAGAGGCAGAATGGATGCTTGGATAAATGATAACGAAAGACTTAATAGCAAACTGAAAATAGAAATGAGATTTCCTTTTGTCATAACAGATTAAACGTAACTCTCATCTACCGCGTTTCTGCGATTTACTCATTGTTCAATTTCTACAAAATTCCTTTTCGAAGAACAGACACATCTAGACCTCAGTCTGGAGAAAGAAAATTTGAAGACGGTTAAAGCAAAATAAAATTTAACGAAATTATACAAACAAACTTTAATAACACAATGTTCATCGTTCCTTTTCTAGATGATTATATGGATTATTACTTATCTAACAATGGACATTAGGACTATATATTCATCTACATGACACAATATTCTACCACTGTATTCGTGTCATATAAGACTTTGTTATGCTTCAACATATATTCCCCTTCTTTATAATCTACTAGTTTGGCAATTTAACAAAGGGAATGAATATCGCAAATTATCCGAATTTCTTGCCTGGGTCGCTGTGATTTTTGATGATCAAACTTGTTTAAAGAAAATAATCTAGAAAATATGTCGGTAGTTTGATATAGAAAATTGCAAATCTTTCCGAACCAAAACTTGTATAGGTCTATAATCACCCGAAAGCAATCGAAGTTATTTTCTCCAATTTGGGGCATTTTTTGCGATGCTGTGCCTCAAGCATTTCTTTTCCATGTTCATGTATAGAAAGCACTTACATATATTGATTTCTTTCAAATGCTGCTAATATCCTCGATTTCTTTTCAGAGCCGGCTGAATACATATACGATAATAATAGCGGCGTGACTTTCAAATGACCGATGTTTCCGGCACTTAGGGAACAACAACAATATTCCAAATCACATTAAATACTTGTCGGAAGAGTTTGTTGATTTATCAGCAGATAGAGGAAGAAGGAACTCGAGAATGAACGACCATACAGGTATTGATCGTGTTGAATGTGAACCATCTTTTTACATTTTCTCATTCGAACCAATGAGATAATCAGTGGTCGTTTGGACCCACGCTAGCACATTAGTATCTGTTTCTCATCTAAAATCTAAAATCTAAAATCTTCTTTTCAATAAAATATTCTTCTTCGCTTACACGTAAATGTTTTAAAATTTATTATAATTGTCTTTCTTTGAACCTGTGCTATTTCGATTTTTTGCGTATTTTCTTACATCCGTATAATCTCCATAATGCATGTATAATGTGAAAAACAAACCAGTTAAGTTCAAACATGCAGCATCACAAAAGGAAATTACTTGTGTTGTGTTTAGCATTCTGAAGGTATAGGAAAAGGCCCTTTTTGTGCATAATGTAGCATCTCCGTGACGGGGGAGGGGGGGGGGGGAGGTGGACCTGTTAGTGATCTCAGAGAGAACCATTCAACAGCGGTCATTGCCCATTCCTTTATCAACTTTAACATACCTGCACCAAAGCACGCATACCACCATACAAGTACAACAAACTCGTTTCATTCGATTCAAATCGGTCCTCAAGCTAAACAAAAAATGAATAAGTCATGACTGAGATATTTCTGATAATAACCACTATTGTGGCAAAACTTTGTATCAAAGAGCCAACGCCTGCAGGAAAAATAATGTTTATGTATATTTCCGCAGTTTGAAGTGCCGATTTTGTTTACATAATGATCCTCCTCCTCTCTCTCTCTCTCTCTCTCTCTTTCTCTGTATTCTATCTACTTTACATTTTGTCATCCCTCCCTTTCTTTCTGTATCTCTCTCTCTCCCTCTTTTTCTCGACCTTCCACTCTTGCGCTTCCCGTTTCCCTCATAAAGTTCGGATAGTTATCCACTTTCAGAACTCAACTAAAGACATACCTAATTCAGATTGCTTTATTCCTTCATTATGTTTGCCGTGAGTATTAACAAAGTCAAATATACTAGTAACATCGCGTGCGGCTCTTTATTGTAATTGTGTCAAATTTGATGGAGCGCGGACCCGAATACAATTTCACCAAACGCGGAATAGCATAATCTAAACAAGAAAAATAATTAGTTTTATAAAACGTATTTAGCAAAGAAAAATTCAAAGTATGTCTCTTTTAACCAGTAAGAAAATATTATCAGTTAGTAATTTAGAAAGTTGCTTAATGTTTGAATTCCATGTTAGATTATAATCTTTTTTTAATACCAAGATATTCACTGGAATTGATTTATTCAATCAGTTCATTATTAATGAATACATTGATGTTATCAGTTGATTTACTCTTTAGTAACATTATTTTTGTCTTATTTACGTTGGTGCTTAGGCGATTATGTTCATACCAGTCTTTGGTTTTATCAACGTTAGATTGCAATTTCAAGTTAACATCATAATTATGCGTTATTAACAGGGAAATATATTACGCCATCATCAGGAAAAAATATTACAAGTATACCACTAGACATTCAGAAAAAATTGATCATTAAGAAAAATAAAATGAGGCCAGCCAACAAGCTACCCTGGGGAATCCCTGCACTTGATAAAATATTTCCATGGCAACGTACTTCTGAAGGAATGAATTTAACCATTTAAGTGGGTGAGTGAGTAATATCATATTTTTCCAATTAAGATAATAACAGCTCATGATCAATTGAATCAAAACACTTTGAAATATCCAAGAAACGTGCTCCCAAAACTTCTCGTTCATTAAACGTCAATCACCGACTACTCTATGTTAAGAGGTAACGGTGGGATGGTTAGGAGTAAATGCAAATTTATCTTCATTAGTGAAGTCATGTTGGGACAAGTCCTCGAGAGGTTGTTTTTGACCCATTTTTTAAGATTAGTTTTGAAATATGCCAGACTACCGAGATCAATCGATATTTGTCATATCCGATTTAGATCCTTTCCCTTAAAACAAAAAAAAATTGTGTTTTTGTAGAGATTTTCCAGTCATCAAGGATTGTACCTGATGTTAAACTTAGATTGGAAATACCAGTATGAGATGTGTATATAAGAGGTGGAGATAAACGTAACAACTTTGAATCACAATAACAAAAATGTCCATGTTACTACAGGAAAAAAGGCTTCAAAGTAAAACTTTCAGTTTCATATCGAGCAAAAGTAATCATTAAGTTAACAATATTTCCCCAAGATGTGTTTGAAAAGAACTCTGCGCTTACCTGAAAGCAATTATTCCTCAGAAAGCGTGAGTGATGTTGAAGCTGTAGACTAGAATGTTGCCTTCATGGCTGAGTCAAGGTGTTTCTCGTAGACCTTATGTTGAAAGGCAGATCTTAGATGTGTCTGTGAATTACAATTAAAAATTGAATTAAAAACAATGAAAAAATAAATTGCAAAACGAACCTATTGAAGGATTAAAAGTGATCCGTGCATTTGAGGGATAACATTGGTATGTTATATTGGTTAAATGATTTCCATCGCTTTGTCACACATAATTTCCCATTTTTCCGCGTTGTTTTCTGTTACGTCTTTTTTCTCTTTAAATGGCCGATCTTCTTCCAGCAAAACAAAATATTCAAATATTATTAGCAAAATGTAACGGAAGTTATGGTTACGTGTTTTGGAATGTTTGACTTTCCTATATTCCCACTATCTCTCTCTCTCTCTCTCTCTCTCTCTCTCTCCCTCCCTCTCTCTAACCCAACCTTCTCCCTCGGAGGGAGCAATTATCATACAGAGCAAACAAATATGTTTTTCACAAACACAGCTAGCTTGGGGATTAGGGAAAAGTCATCTGTCTGTGCCTTAAACCCTTCTTAGAACACATGACTGTATACCTGCCAGCAAAATAATGTATACATTTGCACATTTTGTGGATTACATATTTTTTCTCTATCCCGCGTTGCGTAAAAAGAATACAACAGAATGCAAAAGAATACAAAAGAATAAATACTTCGATTATTTTGTTTCAGGGGTGCTTCTAAAGGCAAAGTTTGTTTGAAAGCAATGTGCATACTGTGATAGCAGTGATAACACTATCGCAAAAAGTTGTTTCTAGTAACATCGCATATGATATGCAGATAAATAAGTGATACTTTTCTGATCAAACTTGTTTAACACCAAATAGTTGCTTGTGGTAACTTTGCTCGATGGTCTTGAGTTGACGGCCGAGGGAATAACAGTTTTTTATAGATCTGTACAAGAAAACACTAACCATACTAACTTAGTTACATTTTAAAAATATACAAAACGACAGTGTATTCTGCGCTTTTATACAGACTACATACCTATCATGCATTTAGTCTCCTGACTGAGATAAAATTAACTATATATCAGAAGTAAAATCTAAACTTTCCAAAGTAGGTTAGATTCCTTTTCCCTAAAAGGAGGTGTAACACACTCAGAGAGAAAAACCTTGAGTCATATCCTCAGGCCAAACAAATCAATATATAATCATATTTATCAGCCTGTCAGAATCGACAAAAGAAATTTCTATAGATTTAATCTCGCTCACAAGGGAACTGTATATCATAATTTATTCATTAAGATCTCGCGCCGAAGTAGAAAGCAAACACGAAACCATGAGGAGTTGCAATGAAAGAGAATTATTACAAGAATCAATTTCCCACAAGGATTATGACATTGTGCTAACATTGACTTTCTTACTTTGAGTATGATCAACAGACTATTCAGACATGTTTGCTTATTATTACAAGTACAAGAGACGCTTAATATTAAAGTTATTCTATAAGGTTCTCGACCGACGAATTTCCGAATTTATAATGATATTTTTTTTTAACGAGTAATTTTGTTTTCCAATTTGAATCAGTCCACAATTTATCCTTTGGCGCTTTTTCTTTTATCAGTTAAAACAAACCACCTCTTTATGCACTACCTGCATACAATTTAAAACTATCTGGTGCAATGAAAACATTTAAAGGGGATTAGACATGTGTTCTATATAATACGCTGAATTGATATGTAATCATATTACTTATCCTTTGTCTATAGTTTAATATTTCTTCGTTTTTGGTTATCTATATATCAAGTTTATTTATCTTTCATTCATTCATTCATTCATCAATTTATTAAAATATCTATTTATTCTTTCATTTAAAAAAAAATAGTTTCCTCATCTTTTGCAGAGGAATCCCTTTTTTCTTCCAATATGTCAGGTTTGAAATAAGTTTTTAATTTTATTCAATTACTCTTAGCTACATATTGGTAGCCAAAACAAATATAAAATCCAAGTCGGATTATCTCAGCAAAATTGCCAGAACTGATTATTCAATATTACAAGGGCAGAGTCATGACCGAGGTGGTCGGTTTGTAAGTCAGTTGGTGCCCAAGGAGTGTTGAATGTCCATATTGATTGATGCAGTACATCATGTCCCCAGAGAACCAGGTACAATAAAGTCTTGTCCTTTAGAACGATAAACAATGTTGTCAATGCCGCCCTTAGGGAGAGCAATGACTGTGAGTTCCACACACTAGAGGGCAATTAAATCAAGACCGAGCATTATTTTGAAGATGCCTTTTCTTTGTCCTCGAGTAATCATCTAAGAAACTACTTACGATGGCTAATAAAGTGGAATTCCTATACTTTCTTCCTCCTCATTCTTTAAATATTTCTATCCCAATCTATCTTTAAATCTATCTATGAAGCTATTATCGAGCTAGTTATTCCTTTCCATCTATTCTCTCCTCGAAATCTCTTTGCCGGTTCCCCTCTCTCTACCTCTCGATCTATCTATCTCTTTCCAAATTTGTCTCCCCAACTCCCTTTCTCACTTTCCCCTTACAACCTATATTTCTGTTTCTACCTCTGTATGTCTCCCTCTCTCTCCCTCCCTCTCTGTTTTGTCGATCTGTCTGTCTGTCTCTTTTTTTACTCTCTCTCTCTGTCTCTCTTTTTCTCTTTCTTATTTGAGATACCTAAAATATAAAGCAAACTTTAAGGAGAAAAAAGATCGCCTAGCGAAACACCCAGATCCCGAAAAGATGCTTTTAAAAAAAGAGGTCTGTTGGCAACAGCTATTATTTTCATTGTCTGTCAGTGTCTTTGTAATTATATTCGATCTCATTTTACGGATTTCCGATGGAAATCTGGTGGGAGATCCAGTATTAGACTGATTGACAAGGTTCTTTAAAGTTCTCTTCTAGACTAAGCCAAGGTTGATCCTTCAAGTCTCGCCCATCCATCATAATAATTCATCATCCAGACTCCATGATTCTCAATCCCCACTCCGGCATCCCTATCACCATAATTGATTTGATGCAAGTATCATCGAACACATCTACAGATGTCCGAAGGAAGGAATTAAACAGAGACAGACCTCGGCAATGAATAGACGCAGTGGTGTCTCCATTTCCTAACGTCAATATATTTTGTTATAGTTCTGAGCCGATTGTGGAGCAAACAACTGTATCTAATTACGCAAGTTAGGGGTAGTCTATTTCTCTTGGAGCCTATATGCTTCTGCACCATGGCAAGAAGCTCATCTCTGGTTTCCTCAGTTTACCAAAAAATGGCTCAAGAAAGGAAACATATGTCCCCAACCATGCTCACCCGTGTCATTAAAGTCTAATAGCACGAACTTTTATAATAAACATCAAACAAGTATAACTATCCTACATGTGAAATATGCTCTAACCAAACATGTTAACATATCAGATGAGAACATTTGGCTGTTAATGCTTAAGATTCCCATGATTCGTCCACGAAATTAGATTATGGAAAATTTCAGCTTAATCAAGAGAACACATTCCTAACTGCTTAATAAACTATATGATATAATAAAGATATATTTCTGTTAACGCCCGCCACACACACACGCACAGAACCGAACTAATTGACATTTTTCTCTCCAAATTCTGTGATTTGGTTAGCGTTATGGTAAAAATTTTTGTTAAGGGCACCTAAATAATAGATCTAGAGTAAGCCACGTACAAATGCCGAAAAAATTAAAGAAACAAAAACAAGAACAAACTGAATTTGCGAGTTGGAATTAGAGCATCCTAAATCTTCCTCCTCTAAACCTCGTCCCAGTCCGCTTCGTGTTATACCTTAAAAGCACGAATGGCCTGAAGGTAGATAGACGCTAAACCGTGGGTTGAACACGGATGGTAGAGGGTGATATTGGTCTAAGCTATTATATTTCACATCAGATATCACGTAAACACGTTAGCTTGAAGTTACTGTCGTAAGCAGGATCCCGCTGGGTATCGTCTTATGCTCATTGGTAAAACAACTTAACAAAATAAAGTGTGAAAAGACAAACCGAAATTTAGATTTTGAGTAAAAAGTCATCAAAAGTTACACTACCTTCTGAGGAAATCAGTAATTTTGATCAAATTAGATATGGGCCCTATCACTTACGCTGTAATATTCTTCTTCTTCTTCGTCTTCTTCTTCTTCTTCTTCTTCATTATTCTTCTTCTTCTCCTTATTATTATTATTATTATCATTATTATTATTATCACTATCGCTGTTAACATTAATGTTATCGATGTTAATATTATAATTTTTATTATTATCATTATTATTATTATTATAGGTATTATTATTATTATTATTGTTATTATCATCATTCTTTATTAAAACTATTATTATAATCATCGTTATCACCATCATCATCATTATTACTTATTATCTTATGAAGATGTGAACTTACTCGGGTATTCATTACCATTTTCACTCTTGTGTTTATCTTAGTCTAGTGGTAGATGATTTGTTACTACCCTCCCCCCTTATCCTCTTCCTCCTCCTTCCTTTCTTTATTTATCTCTTCTTCTTTTTTTTTCGTTTTTGGCTCTCTTGTAAGCTATTCATGCCATAATAATAATAATAATAGCTCACATTTATAATGCGCCTAATACTTTGTTTCTAGGCGCGGAACATATTATTACCCCGGTCATCGGATTCAGGCTTACCCACACACAAGGTATGCACATTCTCCAATCCCTGAGGTATCTCGGTTCCTGTATCAGCAAATCCGCGAACCAACACAAATACATGAAGTCGCCTGGCTTGGGCAAACGAGTTACTCTGAGATTATTGTTGACACGTCTCCAATACAAAAGCAGACGTCATTGATTTGAAACGGAAATAAATCGATACCACAAAACAACATATTTCAGATTCAATGGCATTAATATAGTTTAAAAGAAAGTTTGTCAATTTATACAGTAACAACCTTCATATTATCCAATCTAAACAGTTTATATAGTTGATTTCGTAATCAGCGTATATCTTTATCACTGACAAGGCAAAATAAATGTGTTAGATTAGCATTTGAAATATGAATGATCCTTGAATCTGCATTAAACACGATTACAGAACATAAACCTCTAAAAACAACGGGAAACAGATTACGATTTAACAAAAACGGTACATACGTTGAATGTCTAACATTGTTTTATTTCATTTATTTTAATTCGTAGAGAAATTCAAAATAACAGAATAAAGAGTAAAGAAGAAGACGATAACTGTCTACACTGTGTTTTTAAAATTATATCTCTTTTGACCTACAAATTTTGATTTTAGTCAGATTTTCGTGTTCCTTTTTTCAGTTTACTTGCACCCTTCTCTCTCTCTCTCTCTCTCTCGCTCTCTCTCTCTCTCTCTCACTCTCCCTCTCTCCGTTCATTTAGTACTGCATCACTAACGAACTGGAGACGAAAAAGCAACAGAATACAATATAAGAGGCTAAAAAGGAAAAGAGGGAGAACAAATAAAACGGAAGAAAGAAAAAAAAAATCGTCGTATAACATTGGTTTACAAAATCTGTAGAAACCCCCCAAACGTTTTCCGATTTGAGCCCTCCAACCAGTTCCGGTAAATCTAGAGTACAGAATGAAATCTCAGCTCCACTGTTTGTGCTCTACAGTATTATCGAATGGAAGATTTAGTTTGGCTTCCTTTCAAATCAATACTCCATTTATCAACCAGAGCTATGCAGCGTCACAGCAAAAGATTGCAGCCTTGAATAGCATCCCATTACTCGCTAAAATAAATCGCTTTTAAATTGAGAAGGCATCAGTTTTCATTTGCGCAAGTTGATGTGATAAGAAGCAGTATTGTTACACGAGTGCAATTTCTCCTCCTCTGTTTGCACGTGTGTTAGAGGTAAAAATCCAATAATCCGGGGGAACGGAAAATATGAATTTCCTCTTCTTAGGTGTAGTGCCGACCTTCAACTTGCAGGATTATAATAGGAAAGTACTTTAATGTGCGGGTAGATGACAAATAGTGATTATACTTCATATTTGCTCAATGTTTGAGTGACGTTGAAGATTTCTTTTGAAAAGCAAACTGTACACAAGTAGGGTAGATGAGTACACACGAATCAAGAAAGTTTGGAGATATTACTGTGCATATATTTTGTATCATACCACATCGCTTTCTTCATGTGTAATACAATGTGACAAAAAAATAACAATGTAGAAAGTGAAAGTATATGCACTATTGCGTCACCGTATGAATATATTTAGAATGCACTTTAAAGACAATATGAACACGCTTTGAACGCACGTTATTACAAAAACCATCAGAACTTGTGATTAAGTTATTAAGAGCTGTGAAAACAGTATTTTGAAACTGTCACCACACATGAACAGTTTACAGTTCTACTATGTCTACAAACGTTGCGAACACACTAACCAACATGGTCATAACCCTGGCATCATGTGAACACACTACAATGAAACTGTGAACTCAAGCATGACACACACTGAGTATTCACAGTAGATACACTGTAAACACACTCAATGAACGCACACGCGACACAGTGAAATCGAAATACACTGTGCTGGGGGGGGGGGCAGACACAACACTGTGAACAAAATTTGAACAGATTCTGAAAATTGAACACACTGTGTACAAACAGTGTACTCACTGTGGAAAAACTGTGAACATACAGTATACTCACTGTGGAAACACTGTGAACACACCATTTATAAAAATGCAAACCCTCTGTCAGATACCCTAAGAACATGTAAACACACTGTGAACACAGCATGAATACAGCATATGAACAAGACGTTTCACAAAGCCTTTTTTCAATGACAAATGACAAAAATCAGTGACAAATCTGTTGATAACCAATCAGAAGCAAGGATTTCAGTAGCTTATAACAAAAACTGTCATTTGTCACTGATGACAAGTCGTCCCTCTGAACACTTTGTATTCACACTAGAGACAAGTCAATGATCCTACACGGAAGCGTTGTGGCTCAGTGGTAGAGCAATGGTCTCGTAACCGGGAGGTCCCCGGGTTCGAAACCAAGTCGATGCACTAGTAACCGTTGGTAAGGCATTAATCCTCATTAATAAGTCCTTCGGAGAGGACTTAGGATCGTCTGGTCCCTTGGTTGCTTACTTACAAGCACACGAATGCTTTCTAAGCAGTCAGGTCAAACAAACAAAATCAAAAGAAAAACATGTATTTGGTACGTAACTCCATATAAGTCTTTGCTAGTTTTATGATTCGACGCTAATGATCAGAGACGCATCCATTTGAGTCTATACGAACTTTGACCATGGCAACGAATCAATGGGAGAAAATATCATCGAGCTGGCAGGAGACAGGATTGAAAAACTAAATAAAGCTGTTCAAATAAAAGTATATTTTCACCAAAAAAAAGCTAAAACATTAAACATGATAATGATGGAGCGGAACATATTTTGATAAATTCAAACCAATTAATTCAGGATTGTGACTATGTTTAGTATTTCTTTACTTTATTAATATACCCGCTGCGCGCGAGACGTCATTTAGGTTGGGCTATCACTTACGCCAATTATCTAATTTGCTACTTAATTCGCTCAGTCTTATCGACTTAAAACATGATCATCATAGTCCCTGTAGGAAATCGGTTAAGACAATGCAGGCAGTTATAACCTTAGTTATATAAACCCACACTGTACTACGTGTAGCTACTTGCTCCCTCTATATTGTATAGAAAACTTCCCCAATCGGTGTATGTTGGTCCCTATGATCATCTTTATCTTATGTTAATTGAGAGCTGAGTTCATGAGATAACCACCTGTCAGTGACCTCGCTGGGTGGTCTAATCCCTTCTGGCTGAACTAGTACAGCCGGCCTTTAAACACGATCATTTTGCATCATTTTTTTGGTACGAATGCTCTCACATTTTCTTTTGATATACGGGAGGAAAGGGTGACGTCAAAATAACAACAGAAATTACCAATACATTTCCTGGCATAGGAACGCATCAAAGGCCCGTCAAAGACTGCGTCAATCGATTGGCGCAGTTCTACGCTTGCAAAATGGCTGCTGCTTAGCAACGGACATTTTATGGCCAATGCTGTTCCACTAAATCAGCTGTCAGTGTTTGCTGTTATTGTAAGCTTACGCTTAGAAAGCGACATTATCACTAGCTGACAATATAATCGAAAGTGAATTAGGATGACTTTCTGCTGACCACAAAGGGCAATCAAGGTAAGTAGTGTCGGTTTCGCAACTAGAGCTGGACTGGATAACAAAGCATAGGGACAATCATTAATAAACGAAACATGATTTCGAACAACAAAAAAAGCTCTTTATGTTTTGACACCCACACAGACGCATATGATGGTTACCAATAGAAATTATACAGTGCGTCCCAGAAAAAACGAAACCGAGAAGTATCGATGTTTTATCATAACTTAATCACAACCATAATTAATGAAAGATACATATTTGGAAAGGTTAGAGTCTCCTCTTTCAGTTGATGCTACTCAGATGATGCATATTTCACGCATGAGTGATTAAAAGCAATTTGAAGGAAGGAAACCAAAAAGACATTTGGCGGGCGGTATCTGAATTTCGAAGAAAAATTCACATTTCTAGAAAGTTGAGTTTCTGCCTTTTCATATGACACCTCAATCAGGAAAAATGAGCGAGGAATGACAAAGTTCCGTTTGTTTAAAGTAGCCCTTACATTTTCATAATTTTTACAAACGAATTCGTTTTCACTGGGTGCCTGCCGTAGCAAAAAGCAGATTTGACAAAAGACTTAACTCCGTTTCGTTGACAATCAGCCGTAGTCGAGAGTCTTCATGCATGGCTGATTGTCAACGGAACGGAGTTAAGTCTTTTGTTAATTTCGTTTATTGATACGGCAGGCAGCCAGTGAAAACGAATTCGTTTAATAAAATTATGGAAATGCAAGCACTACTTTAAACAAACAGAACTTTGTTATTCCTCGCTCGTTTTTCCTGATTGAGGTGTCATATGAAAGGGCAGAAACTCAACTTTCTAGAAATGTGAATTTTTCTTCGAAATTCAGATACCGCCCGCCAAATGTATTTTTGGTTTCCTTCCTTCAAATTGCTTTTAATCACTCATGCGTGAAATATGCATCATCTGAGTAGCATCAACTGAAAGAGGAGACTCTAACCTTTCCAAATATGTATCATTCATTAATTATGGTTGTGATTAAGTTATGATAAAACATCGATACTTCTCGGTTTCGTTTTTTCTGGGACGCACTGTATAAGGCATTACCTCTAGAAATTGCACTAGAACGTATATTCTCAGTTATATGCATGTGCGTTTACTTAATAATAATTTTGTACATAAATATAAAGTGTTATTTAAGGCTTCATTAAAAATCAGGCTGACAATACTGTATGTCAAGCGCTGCCTTCCCTCTGCTATTAACCTTTATTAGAGAGGTGATTTTTTTATATTAAACACAATTTGGACAAAGTTAGGGCTGACACATAAAGCCTCAGACTTCTTGCGCCAGATGCGACCTAAATTATTGAAGGTCAAAGCTATTTTTGCACGTCTAATAACGCAAAATATGAAGATAACAAAATTATCGTATGATGTAGTGTTTAAAAAGGACGATGACTTGTCTAGCAGGTTTCTGGCTCGTAAACTGCTAAAAAAGAACTTGAAAGTAACAAAACTGATAAATAAGAATATATTTTGTAGGCTACCGTATAAACTCTCATAAGCAATCATGTTTTGTTACCTTGGTAACGGTATGTGAATAACAGTTTTGGATATGAGTGATGCGATTATGAGATAGGTATGTTCATGACGCTAAGTGAGCAAACATTGCTCCTTGGGGTAACTACTGTCGATCGAGTTGGAAGGTAGATATTGGCCTGAATTCAATTTACCATCCCGAAACATACGGTAATACGTGATAAATGAGGTCTCGTTGTGTCGTAAATCTCTATTTTTGTCACATTTTTGTTTGCTCTTTTCCTTAAATTGCACATTTATGGAGCTTTCATGTTTATTTCGTGTTCACTCCTGGGGTAATATGATTTAGCGATGCAACACCACGTGTTTCTGTGGGCTGATTTTTTTTTTTAGCAGACAGTGTTAAGGACATGATCGCAGCCCGCTAAAACCCCGCAGTGTTTGATCACGTCAGCTGTAAAGAGAGACAAATAACAGCTCGTGTGAATCCTAAGCGGGACGCATCGGATGGCAAACACGACGACTCAATCATGAGTACGACCTCCGTCTCTCTCTCTTTCTTCTCATCCTATTTTCCCTTTCCTCCTCTTCCTCGTCCTCTCCCACGCAAACCTCCATCCCATCGCACCCTCTCTCTCTCTCCCTCTCTTCTCTCGTCTCTATGCACATCTTTCCTTTCTCCCTACTCTATCTCTCCTCCTTATCTTTCTTCTGTCTTCTCTTTCTTTCCGCTGTCTCTCTTCCCTCTATTCCCCTGGCCTCTCTCAAGAACTTTTCCCTCTCTCCAGTTTCTCGATAAATCTATGTCTGTAAGTGTTTGGAGTCACATGAACTGATATCAGTCAATCTAATTATCTAAAGTCATTTCCTAACCACACACATCTGTCCATTAATTAGTAATCATTATTTTACGTTTCCATATTTTCAATTTAGTCTACCCCCGTTTATTTACCTCTTTTTATTCTCGCTCCAGCTTGCTTTTCGCCACAACATCTCTCTAGCTAGCCCCTAAAAGAAAAAACCTGCCTCTCCCCCCACCCACCCTCCCACTCTCTCTCTCTCTCTCTCCGCCTTTCTCTCTCTCTCTTTCTCTCTCCCTTCTCTCTATCTATTTTCCTTACTTCTTTAAATACAATAACCCATTTTTTCAAATCATTCTAATCACGTGCCTATCGTCCTAACTCATAATGCCAGCCCAAACTAGAGTTTCTTCCAAATCCCTCGCAATTGCTCTTTTCTGTCATCGTCTATTTCTCTTTCTCATTCTTCACCACCATTCATCCTGTCTGTACCCTGTCTCGTTTCCGTTTTGGTGGCATGTGAATAAATATTTATGGCAACTCAGTCAGAATGGTAAGCGTGAGCTGAATGTGCTATATCCCAGTAAATTGTCTAGATTGTGTGATGTCCCAGCAAATTGTTGAAAACTGTCTGCCAGTTCACACGTCCTTTCAAAAACATTTTGAAAGCTCCTTCGGGACCTTTTGTGGAAGTTTTAAGACGAATTTTTAGATGATGCGAGATATAATCAAATGAGAGGACATTTAGATAGACTTGATCATGATAGATTACAGTGGTAGCCGAGTTCTGAAATTTTGTTTCCCTCAATTACGCAAACATACACTGGTTTAATTGCGGAGGACACAACATGTTAAATGGGAATTATTGACTGAAATCAAGGGAACATTGTATGTATGCAAGGAAGCCATAATAATACGATAAAATACTAGACGGATGTCCGTACTTAATGCGAAAAAGGAAGAAGAAACATTCCAATTATATAGTAAGTACTACACATTCTAATCACATAGATAAGTTACTATTCTAGTCTTTACTTTATACTGCAGACATTATACATGTTGCAAACATCACTATGTGACACAGTGGGGTTATAGGAAGAATCAGAAAGTCAAATGCAACAGGGCTAATGCAAAGGACAATTATTATGCCAAGCTAAGAGAGTGTAGACGTCCTTTTAAAGCCCCACTGCACTATTTACAGCTACTTGCGCCCTCTATATATCAAACAATGCCTAAAAGGTGCCTGTTGTTCCCCCATGATCCCCTTTTTATTATGTTAATTGAGAGCTGATTCGATTAGATAACCACATGTCAGTGACATTAAAGGGTGGTCTAACCTCCCTGGCCAACTAGTGCAGACGGGCTTTAAAAAAAACATTTCATTTCCATGCTGTCCCAACATATTTAAATTCCTCCACATTATCCATCAGAATTTGAAAATGAACCAGGTGACTCATGCGAAATAGCACATTTATAGGAAGGTCTACTCTGTTCACATCTACTATGGATATCAGACGTGGTTTACCTCTTAATTGCAAGTCTTTGTTGCTATTAATCTCTCTCATACACACTGTCCTTCGCGCCCCCTTACTCTCTGCTTGTCTGTGTGTCTGTCTCTCCTTTTCTCTCTTTCTCTTTCTTTCTCTCTCTCTCTCTCTCTTTCTTTACCACACCATGTACTTGCATGCACAGAGACATTATCTAGGGGTGGGGGGGGGGGGGGGTGCACACACTAACGGACAAACTTGATCTAACCTAGTGCATTGTGCGCTATCATAGGCATCATCTGCGTCTTTAGCTTTCCTTTTATCTCCAAAAGCAGACTTTTTTACAGCCCCGTTCGGCGTACAAGATTTATGTTGAGATTATTCCGTCAGCCGAAATGCATTAGTCTACCGGGAGATAGAGATTTTGCATTCCACTCGAGTATCATGCCACAGTCACACCAACAAGACAGACACCTGGGGAGTGTTTCACAAAGACTAAGATCGACTTAAGTCGAACTTTAACTATGGCAGGCCATTGGTCTCTCAAGGGACGTCACAAATCTTCAGAATCTATATTTGTGTATACTTTATTATTGAAGGAAAAAACGGTTTCTAAAGATCATAATTATTTAGGATTTTTTCCTCTAATTTTACATCTGGTTCAAGACTTTTTAAGGGCATAAATCGCCTGCCATAGTTCAAGTCCAGCTTTAATAAGTCGATATTAGTATTTGTGAAACACCCCCTGATTAGGTAGGCTAGTTGATTGAGCTGTCATGAATGTAACGATGTAATATTCACCCTTTTTTATTAAGAATCTTTTTAAACACTTGTCTTAGAAAGGTTCGATCAACTATTCTGTCAAAGCAGAATTTATTCTCAACAAAATCATGCAAAATATACAGGCATGGCCTGCATATTTCTTCACCAGACAAACGTTTCAGTTGCTGCATTTCTTTTCTTTTCTTTAACCGATTTCCTTAACGCTTTAGATTGGTTTTCTACCTGTCAGTGATGTATACCTTGGAACAGTTTTCTACCCAAGATGCGGTGGCCTTGGCTTAGAAGTCGGCGAAATTCAAATGCCAGGTACTTTGTCTTGGGGGTATTATTTCGCTCGATATATATCATCCAATCTACTCGTTTTATCTCTCCATCTCATTCCAATCCTTTGATGACGTAGCCATTACGTAGCTGATTACTTCGACAAATGTTCCCCAATGCCCACATTTTACCGCGTACCAAAAATAAACACACTCCGCTTGTCCCACGCGTACAATCTGCCGCATGAGAGTCACCGAAAAGAAAGTAAACATTTTGAAAACACCGCATCGATGTTTATATATGGGGCGCGCGGCTCTCGCTGTGGTTCGTTTGTTTAGCATTTCAGGAGAAGCAAATCTTATATGCGTTTGATCTCTCTAGAGGATAGACGGTGTAAGTCGGCTGAAGGAGCCTTTGCTTGGTGGATTAGCTTTGGAGAGAAGGGTTTTCAATAAAACTCAAGTTAGAGGGATTTGAGGCTTGACATGCGTCAGTTATTGGAGAAAACCTCTCGTTTTTCGTCATGCCACAAACATAGGGAATTGGGGCATGGAGATAATGTACCGTCACTGATACTGACACATTTGGAGTAAGCCATAGCTTTCACTCAACCGGGTGTGTAAAGTAACCGGTTGTATGAACCATCCCTTCAAATGTTAAAATCTTGATGTTAAAAGAATTTTAAGTAATTATGTACTATTGTGTTTCTATATTTCCATGTATGTTGGTAGAGTCATGAAAACTGTATATTTCGTGATATCATGGACGAATTTTTCCATTTCTGTTCGTCACTTTGTCTTGTTCCAGTATATGCAGTATGTGTAAGCCTTGTAATCTTACTTTATCCCTCTCTCTTTCTTATTCTACCTCTCTCTCTCTCTCTCTCTCTTTCTCTCTCTTTCTCTCTCTCTCTCTCTGTAGTTCTCAAGCACTCCTTAAAAACACCACCCTATCTCTCTTCACCATGATTTAAGAAAAAGAAATTTATTAGGTTGGCATCCATTCATACTGCTACTGACTAATCACGTATGCTAAATGACGGTGAAATCAAGACCTCTCGAGTCACCAAAGGAAGTCGTTCCATCTCCGTGGCGTTCCCTTACGACCCCCGGTGGTTTACAAATCGAATTCCTACTGAACCATGAACTTATCGAAATAAACTGATTTCGAATTCACATTTTGACATAATAGTTTCTTCTGAAAATATGCATTCGGTACACTTGACAGTGATTTTAATGATGACCCTTGATGATAAAAGTAATGTAATCATTGAGAGGGAACAAATACAGTAGACTTAAGCAAAGTAATGGACTGTTCCCGAAATATAGCGACATTTTAAGGTCTGAAGATATATATAATTAGCTCAATTTTTAGACCTTGCAAATTAAACTCTAAGGAAGGGTCTTATATAATTTCAATTTCAATAGTTTTCTACAAGATGAACAAACTTAAGGCCCTTTTACACTTTCACGGATCGCATCACGGATCATCCCGGATCGTCGCTCCGGGATCATCCGTGTTATCTCCGGCATTACCGTGTATACACCGGGGAGGCATCCGGCGTGATCCTTGGCGTACCGGCATATCCGGGGAAAAAATTAAGCTTGCTTAATTTTTCATCCCGGAGTTCACGGATGAAACAATCCGTCCTCTTCCCTGTAGGCACCGTGTACCTCCGTGTAGCCGCCGAATACATCCGGGACAGTCCGTGTAGACACCGGGAGGTCCGTATTAACACCGGTTTCATCCGGGTTTGAAATTCCGTATATCAAATGAGCGCCTACAAGCTCAAGTCACCCGTCAACATTCCGGAGATATCCCAATAGACAACGTACACCTCCGTGTAAGGACCGTAAAAGTACCCAGTAGCCTCCGTGCTCTTCCTTGAAATCCGTGTTAGCTCCGTATGCGTTTCCGGCGTGGTCCGCGTTGCTACCTTGTCTGTCCGTGGAGACACCGTACTTGCCCGTGTATACACCCAGTTCGGAACGTATCCACACCGGCATCGAGAAGAAATCGTGGTGTCGCACGCCGGAACACCCCGGATTAAGATCCGGCATGATCCGTGATGCGATCCGTGAAAGTGTAAAAGGGCCTTTAACACCTTAATCAGGGAGCAATGCCATGATGGGTGATTAACTCGGTGAATATTAAAAATATAATAAATTCTCAAAAATGATTGCATGAATCTTTAATAGTAATTAAAGCTTACAAAGGATCTGTGGTGTCACGAACATATCAGAAATAGATCGTCACAAGTCCCCTGAAGAAATTAGGAATTTAATAAGTACCTTAAATTGTACCTAAACTTCACAGACTTAATATTTTCTAAATGGCAAGTTAGTAACAACACACATTTCACTGTCGGTTTAGGGCCCGATTGGAAATATGTGAATTTTCATTGGTTAACCCGAGGATATTATACATTCTTTTCACCCATATACATGTATGTTGCAAATGCGTTTATGCTTAAAGAACCTAATCTAATTTTATCAGAACAAGCATTACGTAGATGTCAATGAATGGTAACTGTTTAAAAGCAAAAGAAGAACGCTTAATATGTATTTGAACTACTTTGCCTCTAAAAAGATTTGGATTTACTTGCGGCCTTCACATACGACTTAAATCGAGTAATTCTAAGTGAATGATGCGATTCTAAGAACGTCCGCTGTCAGCATTTTTTAAAAGCTAATTTCAAGGTCACGATATCCACCCACTTTTAAGAAATCCGCCAAAATATGCGGCTTTTGTTTCATCCGGCATCGCTTCTGTTACCTGACATTTCATTGCCCTCTCCGACCATTCAAAGCCACCATACTCGTTCTGGATTGAGTTAATGGGTATAAATGACACTTTGCCATTGCCAAAAGCCAGGGGCATGGCCTACGAGCATCGATTCACTTACATAGGACTGCTGTTCAATATTGAGCTTCTCAGGCACCATATTTTCTTTTGCACCGGAGCCCCTGTTTATACTGTTATATTTAGAACCGTACTTGCAAGCCGGATGCCCGTCATAACGTCATCCACTGATCGTTTAATATTTCTATTCGATTCTTTCGTTCTTTGTGTACTACTCCTTGTTGCCAGTATTTCTATATCTCACTATCAAGACGAAATTTCATGGCAAACAAAATAATAAAAGTAATAAAAGCATGCCCTTGGGCTGATATCTCTACACATAATCATTTAACTAAGATAATATTTTGTAGATTTATGTATGTGTTTGTCGGTTCATGACATGTATTCATGTTTCGAATCCCTTTACCCTAAAGCCGCATTGCTATTTTTCTTTATGAAGCATGCAGGCACTGGCAAGTTGAGGATTACGGATTCTCAGCATATCCTCATTGGACTACTGCCATTCGTACAGCTACCCGAAGGAAACTACCCCAAGCCTGCAAGTACTGTCCACTAAACATTACCTCCAGAGACAGGATACCTGTTATAACTTATTTGCCTTCGGAGACATTCAGTAGTATGACAGTCTACAAGACCGAAAGTTCCAAAGGTCCACGAGACTAATAGCCCACTAGACAGACAACTTCTGTTGACTGGCGGCGTATCAGGACAATTACCCCCTGGGCAATCACCCCCCCGGAAAATTACCCCCCGGAAAACTACCCCCCAAGGACAATTACCCCCCGAAAAATTACCCCCCGGAGAATTACCCCCCGAGGACAATTACCCCCCAAGGACAATTACCCCCCGAAAAATTACCCCCCGGAGAATTACCCCCGAGGACAATTACCCCCCGAGGACAATTACCCCCCAAGGACAAGTACCCCCCGGAAAATTACCCCCCTGAGAATTACCCCCCGAGAACAATGACCCCCCAAGGACAATTACCCCCCGGAAAATTACCCCCCGGAGAATTACCCCCCGAGGACAATTACCCCCCAAGGACAATTACCCCCCGGAAAATTACCCCCCGGAGAATTACCTCCCGAGGACAACTACCCCCGAGGACAATTACCCCCCGAGGACAACTACCCCCGAGGACAATTACCCCCAAGGACAATTACCCCCCGGAAAACTACCCCTTGAGGAATTACCCCCGAGGACAATTACCCGCCCCCGAGGACAATTCCCCCCCCCCCCCCCGAGGACAATCAGGATTCAATAGCAAAAGACGATCTGACACGTTGAGAGATGCTGTGAAGGCTACGAGCCCATAAAATCCCGTGCATGAACCCACATTCATTCAAATACTTGCGCGTGATCTTCCTCATTACTACACATTTTTCTTTAACTATAATGTATGCAACACCACTGTGGTTGCTGTTTTCTACGAAGGATTTCTCTTGTGCAGCATTATTTCAACTTTTTGTTAGACACAGTGCCCTCTTAAGAAATGAAAAGTTTCGCCCAATCTTAAATTCTTCACAAACTATTTATTTTGCATCACTCTGGCACTCGTCAAGTGCTATGTACACACGAATGGGCACAATTTTGTTTCTTGATTTAATCAACGAGCAAGAAAAACAAGGACAAGACATTTTCAAAATGGTCAAACATAATGTTGTAATCAACACACTAGCAAAGATTTAAGGTATGCGGGCGCCTCACCGCCGAATGTACACGAATATAAAGTGAAATACTCGGTCATGACCTTGATACACGAATATGAGGATATTCGGGCCTCTCGTTGCCTTGATTCATCATGTTTATAATTGTGATGAGTGTGGTAACAATGTAATGTCGAAATAAAAGATATATATTCGCAAAATATTGTCAGCGAGCGAGAAAGAAAGACATTTTATTATTTTTTTACATTTTATTTTCTCATGAAAATAAATACTCTACCCGTTTGTGATATTTGTTTTTCACAAAATCAACGTTTGCCAAAAAATGTTGTTATGTAACTAACATTTTCTTGCGGCACCCCAGTTGAAAAACCGCTGCTCTGGAATTACAAAATCATTGAGATGAATGTGCCCAAGTGCGGATACTTATTTTCTTTTAATATGGCACCGTATACATACCATATATTTAACTTGAAGGCAATTTTTATTTCAAAATAAATTACAGTACAAGAAAACATATTTTAGTTCACCATGACAACAGAAATATATATATATATATATATATATTACATTACATTTATAAACATGAAGAGAACCTTAATTTTGGAATAGATCATGGATGAGGGCCCATTATACATACAAAGACAAATATACGATCAGCTGATTAGAAAAGTTACAGAGGATGCATAAATAATCTTACATCCTAATTTCTTTGTTGGGCCATTTTGGGGGAGACTAGCTGTATTAACGCGTACTCATCTGCGCGCAATGTATTGTTAAATTTCTAAGAAATGTAAATTCCGTACTTTGATTTGACACATGCGTCTTCTGGCAATTGAATTCGATTTGATACATGCGTCTTCTGGCAATTGAATTTGATTCAATACACGTGGTATATTAAGTCAAACTTCACAAAGATGGAATGGATACAGAGCGAGAGGGGTGGGTGAAAGCTCCTCCTAGGAGGATACATGTACGTCAAGCAAAAATATTTGGCAGATGGGTACGAGGGCTTTGAATGTGAGCTACGAATTAATATAATTATTGCAAACATGTTTATACACAACCCCTGTACGAAGCAAATCTATTCCGTCATAAATAACTAAGAAAATGAAAGTTCATGACATTTTCTCTAAATAGCAATTTGAAGAGAAGCTCGCATTATACGTCACAGCGTTGCAAATTCCCTGGGTGTGATTGTCCTCGGGGGTAATAGTGTTTCGAGGGGGGGGGGGTAATTGTCCTCGGGGGGTAGTTGTCCTCGGGGGGTAATTGTCCTGGGGGTAGTTGTCCTCGGGGGTATTTGTCCTCGGGGGGGTAATTGTCCTCGGGGGGTAATTCTCCGGGGGGTAATTTTCCGGGGGGTAATTGTCCTTGGGGGGTAATTGTCCTCGGGGGGTAATTCTCCGGGGGGTTATTCTCCGGGGGGTAATTGTCCTTGGGGGGTAGTTTTCCGGGGGGTAATTTTCCGGGGGGTGATTGCCCAGGGGGTAATTGTCCTAGAACCGACTGGCGGTCTTGTGGATTACAGCCCTACCCTTGGTTAATTTTTAGAGGGGTAATTGGATCCTTTCTTTGGGTGTACATGTCTAGGATTGGTTGTCTTTGAGACTGGTAATCGGGTAACATTCTATTGCCCTAGGGGGTACTTATCTAGGGTATTCGTCTTGATATTGATGTCCTACCAAAAACAAAAACAAAACGAGAAGTGTGTATTGTTTTCAATATACAAAATGTATAAAATAATCTTCAGTTCTAGGATTTTTCCTGGAAACTTTAAAGATTCATCATTTTGATGGTCTGTGTCGCAAAAAATAATCAGAATTGTTCTGTAAAACGTAAAACAGATCGCCCCTAAAGCTATCGCAAGTGAAATTAAGTATTCGTCAGCCTGGTAATTCTAAAGTTCACCGTTATCATGATAGATAGAGGAAGGGAATAAAACGGGGGATGTAGCAGGAACTTCATTTATAATGGATACATGACTTCAACCATATGCCATGTTTCTCGTGGCAGTGGTTTTCATTGACAACGACGACGTAGCTAAAAGAAGTACGCCTCCTCCCACATAAAAAGGCAAAAAACTAAGGAAATATAAATACAAGAGAGGGGAACTAAACAGGAAAAGATGATGCTTCGACCTCTCGCACACCCACGCCCACATCACAGCAGTAGCCTGTTTTTATTTGCATATTGTCCACATTATATAACCGATGCTCCCACAAATGACACCAATACCCCCTCAATGACTCGACCAACACTACACCACAGATAGAAAAGAAAAACCACCGAAGTCATTCGATGTCTACGCTTTAATTTTCAAGGTTCCATTTCCCAAGAGTCGTTAGAGATGGAGAAAAAAAATCAAACCCTGAGAGAAATTGTAAGGTAAGGAGAAACATACCAGACAAGGAAAAAGTCATGTCCGACTTGAAAGAAGAGCCTAATAACCTAGCTGGAGTGCATATACCTCGCAAAAGTGTGCAAGGTTTGTAGGAATCAATGAAATCACATTATGTAAAAAGATCGCAATCGAACTGGGGCCAAACAAGGAAATAAATCACAAAAGACTGATATCACTAATGCCTCGTCTTCGGACATGTTTGAAGTAAACTGTGCAAGTTTAGGCACGATTAAATAAAAAAAATATTTAAAGATGAATTACCCCTGTCGTGTTTTGCAAACTAGAGCATGAAAAAGGGGTTATACATGTACATATAAAATAAATATTTTACAACATTTACATTGCAAGAATTTGAAGATAATTGAAAATGAAATCGGAACAGCTTACATCCAGTATTCCATGTGAAAAGACAGAACAAAACAATAGCTAATGGATCTCAATCAACGCGACAGTAAATGAAATGCAACCTAGTGGCCGTAGGTAATGTATAAATTCGAAGGAAATAAATTTACAAACAGTTTTGTTGACAAGTGACATTTGGACAAGTTGATAGGATGGGAAAGTGGAGTTGGGCAATATTCACTCTTAAATCTACATCTACAAATCTAGGCGTATTAAATATTCAATACTTTTAACCAAAAGCATCAGAAAATGGGTATTAGCAGGGGATAACCATGTCATGGGAACGAAGTGGATTCGGTATTGCGGTAACTTTGTCACCCTTTATATCGGCATAAACAGGGAAAAAATAATCATCAGGCTATATGGAATCAATTAAATCTTAATCTCATGAATCTTATCAGCCTCTCTAAGGGTCCAAGTTGGCAATACAGGATTTGTAAATGCATTAAAAACTTCAGGCGATTCATTCCGTGGATTTTCGACCAAAAACTAAAGATGGTAATAACTTAAATTAACTCTACTCCAACCATTACACTGTCGGTCCGTGTCTTATATACTGTTTTTGAGACGGTTAATGCCATTTTGGGTTGAAGGACTTACATTGAACGCGAATAAATTTTAGATTCGTGATTTTTAGAAGACCTGCTCATGCTTTCCAAATTACAAAATGCAAATCCTGCTCCCATTTTCCCTCTTAGGCTGTCACGCAACAGTATTCTGATTCATAAAACGTGTTACCTGGTCTTTTGCCTGCCATTTGCCTTCGAGCTTTCTCAGTGGAAACAGTTCTGCCCGAATTAAATTTAAAAAACAAAAATATATTGCAAGACTAACACAAGACGAACAAATCACGGACTTGCGATGTTGTGCGAGCCTCGTACGAAATATAATATCCGTGAGACAATCTTACAACAGACACTGTTTCATCACTGTCCTGCGACGGTCGGGAGACAAAATTAATGTAAGATTGTATGACAATTTTTTTTCTCGTTTTCACGACAAGATATTTATCGCACGGCAGTCGCAAAACTGTCGTAGGACAGACTCACGATAGCCACAAGACGTATAGGCTACCACACATAAATCGTCGAATAAAAAAGGGCAAGTCCAACTTTGCCTCACGACGGCAATTCGATGCCCCGATGCTCCAAATGTCGTAGGACTGTTTTGCGACTACCCCCCGATGACCCACGATTTGCCTAAATCTTCTGTCGCGTCGTGGCACAAATGCATCGTGGGTTCGTTGTGACCAGGCCTTAAATGGGCACCCGCAGTGTGTGTATATGTGTGCGTAATTTTGTTGTACATAGTAGTGTGTGAGCGGGTGCGCACATCGCTATTAAAGACGTGTGGATAGAGAACAGTCCAGGCACTAGACTAGAAGAGAGTATGATATGAATAGGACATTTACGAGATTATTGACGCTTCTAAAGTAAAACTTTGATCTCGGATTTATGCCCTAGAAATGCCGCGATAAATCCAAAGACTATTTTTATGACTTCAGTAAGCCATGGCGATGTACAGCGAAAATATTCTTTGTTTTATATTTCTTTAAAACTTTCGTTTATTCAGACTAATGACTCCATAGTGATACAGGTTTCATATCATCACTCGGATATTTGCTACTCTTGCTTGAAATCTCTACATTAATGGTAATAGCAGTATTCTTATGAAAATACATTATGATTATCCTCCGATCTGCAAGTATAGACAAATCCTCAAAATCATTTTACTTGGAACTGACGATAGTAAAGGTCAAAGAGAACACAGAAACAAAGACAAATGTAGATTGATATTGATTCAGTTCAGGTTGCAGATCCAACTTCATTGTCACTTTTCACTTACATTTTCAAATACCTCTGAAGAAATTACGCTTTGATAAACTTTGAATCGTCAACATTTTGTTTTTACATAACAACTAAAATAAAAGAAACTATTTGGGGACTTTTGAGTGTCATAAAGTAAGAAACTGTTCGCTTGATGATAATCCACAGTCAAATCTGTCTTGATGGCCACCTCTCTATAACGACCTCATTTCTATAGAGCCCATGTATATTTTGTCTCCTTCGAGAAAGAAATGTGTGTTGTAAAACTCTTTTAAACAGGTCACCTATCCATGTTTCTCTTTCCCTTGGATAGCCTCAATATACAGGTTTGACTGTAGCAATGTTCTGTTTATTATTCGCCTTTTTCTTTTAAATCTATTTCCCAGGGTTTGTATTTCTTTATAACATTATCTTTTTCAACATTCAATCACCTGAGGCTTATTTCATGAAACATACGTGATTACATTCTGATTGCCATTATTGTAAACGAATTCCTATTATGGAAGGCTGAGAGTGAGTCCTCAAAACATGGAACTTAATGAAGAACGAATGAAATCGGTGACATAAAATCATTACAAATATGGCTAGACATGTCAATAGCTTCAATTTTCTTAAAAATTCATCACTTTCGACATGAGTTTTCGATTTTTGTTCCTGTCATTTCGCGCGTATACGTAACGCCATCAAGGGATGTTCACATTTCGTGCGTTCGTGCTAAATCCTAGCTATTGATCCGAACTCCTTTTCAATCGATCAACGTGTCAGGGCCGTCCCGTCTGGTCTTCAGAAGCTGGTCGGATGCAAAAAGGCAAACACTTGGTTGCTAAGAGTTCTTCGGATTTTTTAAAGGCAAACTCGACAATACTCAAACGTCACGTTTCAAGGCTGTTAGTAAAGATACAGTCTACGTTCCCTCTCCAGCCCCCCCCCCCCTGATCGTGCTCTCCGGGAACATTTGTGCGGTGTTCCTTATTTCTTAACGCGCAAGTGGGCGATTGCTTACAATGTGTCCCATACGACGTTTCATTTTATATATCTATTCCGATTGAAAACGACAACAAATTCTTTGTATGTAGAATGAATAATGGTAGTGATACCCAAATACCATCAAAACAACAACATTAATAAGTCAAAGGTATAGCGTAATTTCGATTTTAGAAATAATGTAGCATGTTTAATAACAGAACTATTCATATGCGGAAAACAACCCAGAAACCAGAAACAAACGAAAATCCTGATTCAGGTGCCATTTATGGAGAGGAGGTTGTTAGGAATTCACTTATTTAAATTATTTTTCTTGATACCTCTTCTTTGGGGGGAAAACGACGAGTGTCTTGTTTTTGTTCGTGGCGAAAACCACATTGGCGTCAAAGAATATGTAAGAATACCACGCATTGATTAAAATTTGAAATTTAAAACAAAGTAAGATTATATATCCTCTTGCCCTTTTAATGGCGACCGATGTTCCTGGAATAATCATGTCCTCTCTACTGTGGGTGATATTGTGGCTGCTCCGATGGTATCATGGGAGCAAGAGGGAGCATACAATTGACATTTCCCGCACAAATCACACTCATAAGTTTGTGTTTTATAACAATGTTTTACCGACATTTTCTCGGATTCGCCCACGGCCAAAGAAATGTATCCAGTCCGTTGCCAGTCATCCGCCAAACACTGTCAAAGGCCGCAAGTCGTGTATTTCAAACAGTGTGTTTTCAGATTTAGTTAAAACAGGGTCCCTCCCACCTCCTTGGTGAAAACTAGTGTTATGGACGCTTTAAGGCCCGGTACAGATAAGACGTCACTTCAATTGCCAAATTCAAGGACATTCATGTAAATGTATAGAGAACAGATTTAGACGCAATCCCTGGCCACATATGCAACCCCGTTGTGCCCTTGAAGCATGGTGCGATTGCATAGCGTAAGTTTTGGACTTGTCCGAGTACCAAATTTGAACGAAAAATAGGAGTTACATCCTCCACAAACACATTAGTGCATATACAGAACATTTGACAACTCCGGTGCAGCCCTCATAATCTGTATGGTCTTGTTACCGTGTCATAATTTATACTGAAGTGAACAATCAGATGAAGTAAAAGGCGAAAGTGGAATAACGCCTCGTGAGCTATCGGGCGCCCCCCCCCCCCCCCCCCACTCAGTGTAATTTAGGGTACGCATGTGCATGTTCCCTCCCTTTTCAGCACCCCCCATAAGTAAAGTCAATATGGACAGATCTTTTTCTTTGTTACGAGCCGGAGATTTCGGGAACATGAATGCGGTCCCTCCGTTCCCGGAGGCGTTATTTTCTTCTGCGGCACAGATTGGGGCTTTTTTTTTTAAAAAGGGGTCTTGATTTAACCCTAACCCTAACCCTAACCCTAACCCTAAACTTTCCCATAGGCTCAACACGCACCTAACCCCAATCTGTGCCGCCGAAAAAAAATAACGCTTCCCGGAGTGGGGGGGGGGGGGGGGGTCGGGCGTTATACATACACCTTAACGCCATTGCACACATATTATGACTCAACTGCACAATGTAAGAAATCTCAATAGGATTAGATATGGAATCTACAAAACATGAATTGTATCTGATTGCGGGCTGGTATTCTCATATGAAAACTTATATCATGTTTCAAACCCGAAGATATTAGCCACACGACCAAATGCGAATTGCATACAAAAATGACGTGTTGTTAGGTAGGGCAAGCCATAATGTTTGTCCCACATTGAAACAACTAATTTATTTAGTTTGCATTCTGACTATTGAAATACAGTACCGAGTCACATTACAAAGACGTATGCATTTGACATGGGAACATTAAGAAAATGATCTATTGTATGCCTATGTCTCTTTCTCTCTTTGTATACACCTACATGGAATCTGAATTTAAACAATGATATTGGCCTACATGGTGCTTCTTCGCAATAGTAGTTGTCAGCCTTATTTTTCCGGGGTCTCGGTAATAAGCGACGGTCAATAGAATAGCCGATGGAAAAGCAGTTGAGAAAACAATGTAACTTTAATTTCTATGTCACTGGCCTCAACGTGTTGACAGAAACTCCTCTTATTTGGACACAAAGTCAATGGCAACCAACCATTTTTCCGAATCACGGGGGCGGGGGTAACACATGCGTTTCTGGCAAAATAAATCCAGGCCTAACTGAAGGGCACATACGTATACCAGACATTTGCCCCTCGCTGTGTCTTGGTAGTACATGTAATTTAAGTGAGATTAAACCCCAAAGGGCCCCTGAAAGTATTTTTTTTGGGGGAGGGGGACCTTTACACTGCCCCTAGCCCCGCAAGAGAAAATACCACAAGAATATCAAAAATTAATTTACACATTGCAATTATTTTCTGCGCTTGAAAGTGTCTCTATTATGACGGTTTTAATTTCCCAAAGTCCCATTTTGAAGATTGTGTTTTCCTTTTAAAATGTTTTATAAAATGCGGATTGCTTATGAATTTGTACGACCTATTTTCTAGCAGTCTTGTTCATCACCCTAAATAACGCAAAACAGTTATTATTTCAAATAGTACCGAAGAAGGCAGAGAGTGAGCAAGAGAAATAGAGCAAGAAGCGACACGGAAGCGTGGTACTAAAATAACTAATGTTCAAAAGAAGAGAAAGGTCAACAACTAAGTGCAAAGGAGCAAGGATGTTTCTTTCTTTGGTTTAATATTACCCCCTGAGGGGTGGGCCGATCCCGGAGGTACTGCAATACCGGGCCAACCCGTGGCCAGGACGGAGCAAGCCCCTATTCCATAGCCTAGATTAAAAAATCAGTTTAATATACAAGCGACTCGCGTCGCGTTTCAGATATTAAGCTGAAAAGAACAGATTTATTAATAATAATTTCATCTTCGAAATAGTTATATCATTTAAACAAAATTATGTAAGTCTCCAGTTGGAGAAGGCACAGTCACGTTTCATGTATTACAGTGAAAAGATCAGATTTATTGAAACAATAAATACTTTGAAAATCATATATTGTTTACTATGGTTACCACTGAATTGCATAGCACGAGTACATCGAGGTGTGTGTATGAGGACAGGGGATATATTCATCTAGCTTCGTCAAGTAATCAAAAGTACATAAACGTTAGAATGTCATATATTGGAACAATTCGTCACATGGTCTTAGCCAAAAGGCCGCGAAGCGATAGATATTGGTGTAGGAGTTGTAAATAAATCTCTTTCGAATTGTTAGCATGTCCAGAGATCTAAATGCTGGCGTTATGGGACACTTATTTCCACCGATTAAGCCCAACAATTTAAAACTGGCAAATAACCCCTCATGGACTGACTCAATAGTTGACATGAAGGCCAATCAATACAATTATTTATCAATTGTTTATAATGTTATTATTCATGATATCTTTTAGGGAAAATGAACTAACAGTAAACCTCTTTGTTATGCCAAATGCACTGATCATGAATATTCAAATCCTGCGTGAATAGATCTCATAAACCACAGAACAAACCATTCTTGAAATGCATTTTAAAAAAGAAAACCTTAGTCGGTAACTATCTATTCCATTTATCTGTTTTATGAAAAAATGTTGAAGGATAGATGATAAAACAGGGGGGGGTGGAGTAAAAATTCAAAACGATGAATTAGAACCATTCTAAGAGTGGATTGGTGTTAGATCCTGTGGGCAAAACTCACACTTCACGCATCTTTAATTTAAACAAGGGTATATCAAGGTGAATCTGTTCTATCTCAAGATCTATTGCATGGAATTATTCATATTTTCGTTACTTTTCCAATAATATATGAGTGGTGGCCGGATTCAATCAGAGCCGTCTTTTTTAAACGCTTTGGAATAAACCAAAATATAACAAGAGAAGGGCTTTATCTCTTCACCTATATCCGCCTCCCCCCCCCCCCCTCTCTCTCTCTCTCTCTCTCTCTCACTCACTGAATATACAAGGGATTCTGCTCTCAAAATTTGGTCTCCTGAAATTTTTGATGAATCAAACATGGATTTTCTTCCTAGATGTGAAGAACGCTTTTCATTAAAAGTCTAAATTAAAAAAATACACCAACACGATAGCTGAGTTTACTGTTGTGCACTTTTGATATGGAAAAAACGGGAGATCTCAAATGTGTATCGAAGAAATATACATTGAAAACTGTAATTTCGAGTATTCTTTTAATTTCCAATCTATAATAATTGTATAATTGTGATATTGTCGATAATTTAGATATGTAACTAATGTTAAAAATAGTTGAATTTTATGACAGTGTTAGTAGTAGTAGAAGCTCTATACAGAGCGAATTTATTTTTTCATTTCTTTTTCACATAATATAAACAATGACAAACAATAGTAAACGTAATGATATAACAGAAGTGAGCATTGAAATATCTTTGACATTGTCTTTGGTCATTGGAATGCAAAATGATTTGATTAAAAGATCATTGGCAAATAAGTGTTCGGTACTAAGAAAATGATTTTAACTCTTTGAATGGTTCCATTGTTTTGACGATCCTCGCTGAATGCTTCAGATTTACCGCTTCAAAGTTAGTGGACTTCATCATGGTCATTTTATTTGTATGTCACCAATTCTGTCACATATTTCCTTGAAAAGTTTTTCTGTAGTACCAAGAAATAGCGTTAACTGTCCGGTAATAGGTTAATGCATCAAACACGAC
This sequence comes from Strongylocentrotus droebachiensis, assembly GCA_035222895.1. Lineage (NCBI taxonomy): Eukaryota > Metazoa > Echinodermata > Echinoidea > Camarodonta > Strongylocentrotidae > Strongylocentrotus > Strongylocentrotus droebachiensis. Next base: position 109,764 of record JAVYIG010005042.1, read on the forward strand.
ATCCCAATAACAGACGTTGTACAGGAGGACGAGGATGGCTTAAGCACGGGTACACGTAAAGTGTAACGCATCATCCGTGCTGTCACAATTATAGGAATTATTGCTTCACAAGCAAAGCCTAATGTGGGTCTCTCAAGGCCAGCCTATCGATTTTCTGTTTTGCCAAAAGGCTCTCCTTATTGTCAAGCAAAATCAGTTCGAATTTGTTTAACTTTGCAAGACGACTTTCTCTTGTTTTCCAACGTTTTCAAGAGAACACACGTGCGGGTGTAAGATGTCAAATTCTCTGATGCTTAAATAAAGTGGATCTTCTGGAACTCTTGTACCGATGACGGGCTGCAGACGCCCCCCTTTCCCGCACCCCATCGATTAGAGGTATGTAAATTGGACTGGTTCTTTCCACTGAGCCTGAAAAAAGGGAAGTGAGATTCATTAGAGACGGCGATGAACATTACATCTCGTTCCCACTGCCGTGTTTCGTGTATCAATGCGTAACTCTTTTCTCCCACCGCCTCTAGTACACATCAAGCTACTCATTATGGTAGACACCTGCAATGTTAACACATGTTTCAATAGTTTGCAAGAGGAAGTGCTTGCAACCTTATAAAATAGGCAGATGTTTTAGGAACCTTCAAGCGGAAAACCTTTCGAAGATACGCATTTAAAATTCTTAGTAATATAAAGCCCTTGTTTTTTTTTGTGCTTGATTTATACAAGTTCGATACAATTGTAAATTCAAATTCTAAATTTTCTTCCGGGGATACCTCTATATTTGTACTAAGTCTTCCTGATTATGGGTTCGTTGTATAAGGTTGATTTCCTTCAAAGTATCTTCAACCTTTTAAAGAGAAGGTTGAGTTCTGGGAAGAGGTGAAAAATAATGTGTGAGCATTACTCATTCTTATTATGCAAGTGTGGAAGAACATCAGATAAGACATGTTCCCTGAAAAGCATGGCTCTTCAAATGCCTTCATATTCTAAATATGCATGTAACATCGTAAAAATCGGGGGGCCGGCTTTTTACGCCACGTGTTCGTGTAGTCCCATATACATATTTCTGTGTACAGTGTTTGTAACTTTACCAAGACTTGGCCAAATTTCTTATCATTTTGATGATTCCAGAACCTTGCAATACACACAAATTCTTATATGCTAGATGATCAACCTTTTCTGGTCGGTTCCACACCGTTTCTTTCACAATGCAATCGCGTGACCAGAACTCAACTTCATCTTTAAGAAGACATATTCGGGTTTATGTCTTGAGCAAATGAGTAAATGAACGGTAATGAACCATGAGGAAATGTTCTGCCTCGCCGTCAAATTTGTCAAGTAATATCACCAAAGAATCTTCTATTAAAGCTATATTTCCCAAAAACTGTCAACCCTAACTAGGTAGGTATCAGATTATATAAATAAATGTGTTTTCCCAGGGTTGCCTCATCAGCTTCAGTGCCGTTCTTCCTGAAGACCCTGCAATTATTATTCCCCCAGCAGTTACAGGGTACCTATTCACACCTTTATGGAGAGTGGCAAGTGCTGATTAATGTCTCCAAAGGACATTAGCGCCGGGCTAGGATTCGAACCCTCAACCCTTGGTTTGAGATTTATTTTTCCTCCCGACATGCAGGACGGGCACTAATTACTTTGAACGACAATTTCTATGTTAGGGTTACAGTTTTGTATGGAAGTAGTATTACGTAGAGTCATAACATACAAAAGGGTACAATTTTACCTGCCGAGGGGAAATGTTCTTTGACAAGAGAGCCATGTTCTGTACTTACACGAAGAGGTGTTTGTCGTAGAAAGGACATTTTTCTTGATTTGTTAAAAGTGGGTGATGAGTATAATTTATCTGTAAAGTGATCTGAGACATCGTCGATGTATTTAAAAGCGCTGTATAAATCCAGAATGTTATCATTATGAGTATTCCCCCTGATCCCCTCCTCCAAGTAATGAACATATTGAATGAAATGAACAGGGGCTAAGTTCATATTATGTTGTATCCCTCATGACTGTGTCAATGCAGTTCATTTGTTTTGCATTATTAACCCTGTATCCCGAAGAGTCACGCAAAGCTGTAAAACTACACTTACTTTATCACAAATGGTGACATATTCAATAACGATGGACTCCAAAATGCAATTATTCTCCATCAAACATGACGGTCTGGCTGGGAGGCTTTACTTATAAATGACTCGGTCATAAATCTCTCAGGCTGCAATAACTTTTGCTTTGGCGCCTTGCCGAGTCAGTTAAGACCAATTTACGTTGCCTGATATTCATGCGCATGCGTGGATTAACACGTTATCGATGGGGATAAAACATTATGACGTCGGATTGACTTTGATAGATGTAGCACTTAATGAAATTGTTTCAACCAAACGAGTGCATGTCATCGGCACTTGTTAAAGACATTGTTTAACAATGTTTCCAGTTTTATAAATCTGAGATACATAGGCGTACCTGCTATCAGTGTCTGTGTTATGGTATTGAAGCCCTAAAAAAATCGCGTTTAAAAAAGGATCATGAAGTGTCTCCAAAAAAAAAAAAACCCCAAAAAAACTTTGAGTAACCGGTTTCACCATACTCATTTTCCCATCTAATAGACTGTAGTGTTTAAAAAAAAGGTTGGGAAAACGGTTTTTGAAGTTTCGAATTTCAATCATAAATGTCTTGATAATCAGACAGGCGATCGGCTTGTAAAAGTCATGAGATTCCTGAATGACCTAAAGGTATATAAGTATGATTGCAGCATTAGCGAAATCCAAGATTTTGTTTACAATCTGAGGCAAAGATACCCAATCCCTTTAAAAGAATTGTGCAAAGTCCAAGTTTGATCAACGGTAGTCCTAAGGCCAAATTCTTTGAAACTACATGATTGATCGAGCCTTCCTTAAACAAATATTATAATCTTCTCTATACAAATCGAGGGTGTTGATTACTTTACTTTCGCCATCCATTTTGTATTTGTGCATAGGTCAGAGATTCATAAAGGTCTTTAGGGATCTAAGTTTGTAACGAAAAAAAAAAATCAAATTACAATCACTTATTACACAAATAGCAAACCCTTTCTCCTCTGAGGAACCGTCACTGATTCGCACGAAATCAGTTAGACCTTTTCATTGCAAATCAAAAAACTAATCCTAACCATTTAATTTCGCATATTTGCTTATTTCCAGCTTTTCGGATTTTCACCTGAACTCTGAAAATGTTTGAATCATAGTCTGCGGACATACTGTAACAGTAATCATAGCGAGAGTATAATATTCCGTAATGAAGCGAAATAGTAGGTGATAACGGTGACTGATTTTGGTATTTCTTAAGTTGTCTTCTTCACTTCTGCAAATTCGCAATACCACGAACAGCATGACTAAATGAACATGTCTGAGTTCCGCAACGAGTCAAGGAATTGGAAAGGGATATGCGTAGAAGGAGATTTGCATGTATTTCTTGTGCGTGTGATTATGCATAAGGGATGTACATGGAAGAAGGGGCGCCTTATATCATGTCGTCAACACGGTCTTATTTGAATAAGATTGTGTATTACAGTTATACATGTATGTAGTTATTTGGTTATGATTTCAATTTGAAATAATGCATATTATCCATCTGTTTGATGAGTGAAGTACCTTTGCTTTAACCGAATCAATGTGCCCCTGAACGGTTAACTTTGTATATCATGCTTCCGCTGCGATTGGAATTTAGATTAGGTGTATAGTTAGGGTATAGGTACGGTGTTTGGTCCAGAGGTGACGTTAAGAATTTTGGAAGTTGACGCAGAGCAATATTATTGTCGCAGGAGCATGCACAGCACAACCGCTGATGTTACTTGATTAGGTTTATCAAGAAGACAATTTCTTCTCACTCTAAGCAGTAATCAATACTGGTGTAACCGTGCCCCCTTGTTGCGGGGGATTTCCGAGGTAGGCACTTGATGTCGTCACCGACCGCATCGATGTTCGATCACAGTGTCATAGATATGATTTCAGAGGCCCAACACACGTGTTCACCCAGACTATTGTGCTTATGTGCCGTGTTCCCGAAGCCTCAAGGGGCTGGATCAGTTGCCTCATTCAGATGTGGAGGAGGGGCTATTTGATGATCAAGGTTTCTTTACCTTCGTCTCTGTTTGATAAGCAATGCCACCCACTCATGAACTGGGCCCTGCATCAATTTAAACATTAGCATTCTTGATATCATAATAACTTCGAAAGGAAGTTGATCCTGACATGTGTTACAAAGCAGGACGGGTACTGGCCACGTTATTATAAAAAGCTGCATAGGCCTATATAGAATAAGTGTGAAATCGCTGTATAGAAGGCTAAATGTGTATATGATCAAAATTGATAAATCTTTTGAGAACACAACTATGGAAAGCACTGCGGAAATGCGCGCATGGTTCTACAAAAACATGTGGGCAGAAACTTGTTCTGACTTCCGACGATGTAAATATGCAGCAATTTCTTGTTAATATGCCAGTTTGTTAATATTTCAGTTTTTTAAGATTTATTTTCATTAAATGCCTGTACTAAAATGATCTTTCGCATTTGGATAAAGAGAATGGGATTTCCCACATATAAATTGTTACGTTTCTCTCCTTAATCTCTCTTTAATCATTGTGGTATAGCTAGCACAGTCTCTCATTCGTCTGTTTTCATTAGAGCCTGCGTCGATGGCGTAGCTACACTTTCAATCGAATACAGAAAGGAAGAAGAAAATGGCAACAATAACGATGAAGATGATACTGCCTCTCTCATTCCATTCCTTCTCTCGCTGGCCTTGTTTTCTCGCTTTTACCGAGCAAGACCACTGCCACTTTCAATGGCTACAATTAACCCACGCTACTTTAAGTACGCCAATGGCATCAGTCTTAAAATTGAGGAAATACAGAGTGAATACGTACGTCTTTCGAGAAAAAATAACAAACTCCGAATGAACATTGGGTAAAAACCTCTTGGGAGAATATTACATTGCATTATGAAAACTTTTGAAAATAAATGAAAGTACAGTCTAAGATCATGATCCATTTACACATCGAATTCGCTTATTATTTCCCTTTCTTGGCAAGAGTGAAACACAACTTCGCTGTTCAATGGCAACATATATATGTACAATAAGTTAAATAGTCATAGCGTCAAGTATTACTTTAGTATAATACCGAATCTGGACGTAAAGAGTATGTAAGTTAATAAAATCGTTGATACTGGAAGATTTGTTAGATAGCTGGGCATGAAAAGGATGAGCCACTCCGACAATGTTGTGCGTGGTCATGGTGTTAACATCTTGAAACAAGCAAACTTGCATGTGGGCTACCTTTAAGATATTCCAAAAACGGGTGGACTGGAAGAAAATGAACTTCTAAGAATGCCAGAAGACATCATATATGAACCGCAAGTTGACCTACAGCATGGTGTTGCATACCCACAAAGAGAAACTGTATGCGAATTCCTTATAAAAAAAGCACAGGCGAGACTTTGTGGTCTCTATCATGTCGCCTAGTATGGAGTTTCTTTAATCCAGGCTTTGTTTAGATGATGTTTTTCAGAAAGGATTATAATGTTTTATTCAGGTTTTCAGAGGTGAGTTTCCGTCAGATATTTGAATACAACCTCTTGTAAACTTAAAAATGCCCCCCCCCCCCCTCATCCTCCTTTAATCTATCTCTTCCTTCTCTATCTCTCTGGCTCTCATGAGTATATTCCATGTTCCCTCCATAAATTGCTAAAACTCGTATTCCACCCACGTCTCTCTCTAAAGGGGCTTTCACACTGGGCCTTGCGTAGAGTTGCGTAGTGTTGCGTACCGACTACACCGAGCGTACGCTACCCTACGCCGGCCTACGTAACTGTACGCTGAGGGACACGAATGGTTACGCGAGGTGGTCGCACAAAAATAAACATGTTTAATTTTTTTCGCGCACCTTCGGCGTAGTCACTATACGCAGAAAGTACGCCATTTGTAAGTCTACGCAACAGTACGCTACCCTACGCCAGTCCGACGAAGCAGTAAAAGCTTGCTCATAGAGTAAGCAACCGTACGCAAACCAGTACGCCAGACCTACGTTAACGTACGCAACCCTACACCGAAGCGACGTTTTTAGGTACGCGGTGACTATGCACAGGGTACATAACCATACGCCATCGTACGCTAGCCTACGCATAACCTACGCTGGGACTACGCCGAAGCAAAACAATTTTCGTGAATACGCAGTCCATTTTTGGCGTAGTTGGTACGCCACACTACGCTAATCTACGCAGATCCGGTGTGAAAGGGCCTTTAGACAACTTTTCCTGAAATATGGAGATAGGAGAAACATCTTCCTTCTTGAAAGGAAAGAGGAAGGGAAAGTGTTGAGTGTCCATAAAAGGCAGGCTTGCCTTTTGAACATGCGTGCCTACCAATCTACTCTTACAGTGCCGCGCCCCAAGGGTGTGTCTTTTAGAAATGTGTCGTCAATGTCATGACGATCAATACACCAACCATCGGTGAACCCATCGACCACTGATGTTCATGTTTCCCATAAGTTTAACACAGGAACCACCCAGTTAGAATAGTTAAAGGGTTAAAGGAAACTAAAGGGGGTGCAAATGCATTACATCTCCTTATAGGTCAGTCCACATTGACAATTGGAGATAGTTTTAGAGGTCTACTAAATGAAGAAATATGTTTCCTATCATTTGCTTAAAGCGCCAAAAAATGAGGAGGTTAAAATAAGAGAATAAAAATGACACAATTTGTAAAAGTATTAAAAAAGAGGAAGATAGATTGTGAAAAGCATATTGTCTACCAAAGCTGCTCTTACAGTGCCGCGCCCTCAGGGTGTGGCTTTTGGTAATGCGTCACTGTAATAGCGATCAATATTCGGTAACATCAGCCAGCGGTAAAGAGCGGCGGCCAGGCCGACGAGTTAAACGAAATGTAAGGGATGCACTTGTATATACAAACTGCCCTGTACTCAAGAGTCATTCCTCGCTTACATCTCACAAGAAAAAAAGGGTAAAAGAACATTCATTGTTCTGTGATTTTGCTTTCAGAATAACATTGGAACACAAGTTCATAGAATTAAGATGAGAACGTTATATATTGGACTATTCGTTGGAAAGTCAAGGGTGGTTTCAATTGATATATCTAGCGAAGTAATCCGAAAACGAACTGGTCATTTAACTTTGCAAATTGCTGTCGTGATTGTTTCTAAGAGACTAATTTACAGTGGTTTCTAGTGAAATAGAGTTACTTCAAATCTTCTAAAGATAATGCATCGGAGTAGGCTGAAATTAAGATTTACAAAAAAGTTATAAACGTGTAGTACAAGCAAGTAACAACGATGGAAAATCATAGTGAGTAATAGACGGTGCGTTTATCAACTTTTGCAACTCAGAAACAACGTTTCTATACGCGTAAATAGAAACACGTATACGAACGTGATTTGTGGGATGTCGCGTTTATCAACTCGTCGGAGGTCGATCAAATAGGGCGCACGCTTTTTTATTTTCAATAGCCTGGTCGGTGCATAGGCATGCTTGTACAACATGACACAGCGCATGGCTTGCGCTATTTCTCCGAACCGGAATAAGTCTGGGAAGGTCCGAAATATATACGAGTTTCAAAACAGTTTATCATCTCTCAGAAACGTGATTCTGGCTCATAGTGGGTATCAAAACGCACTTTTTGGGGCGTTTCAATATACACATATACAAAGACGTATGAAAACGTGCTTGCGTTGATCAACTTGCAAATTTGCCTTCATCACGTTTGAAAACGCTGATTATAGGCTAGAAAAGAATTGATAAATGCACCAAGATGCAGGGGGGGTAGCCAGGGACAGGAAGAGGGGGAGAGAAAGAGAGAGAGACGGACAGAGAGGGAGAGACAGACAGAGAGGGAGAGAGAGAGAGAGAGAGTGGACGGAGAGGGGGTGGACAGAAAGGAGAAGACAAAGGGACGGGATAACACTTTTAAAAAGGTAAATAGGTAAAAGTAAGCGACCGGTAGTGCTATGTTGCGAGCAAAGAAATACTATACGTGGCGCCTCATTTTCATGCAAAGAATCTTCTATTCTTGGATTTTGGAGATTAGTATAAGGTTGCGTTTATCGACCAAATTTTTGGCTAGAATCAGGTTTCTCAAACGTCTTTCAGGCAAATTTAGAAGGTGATAAACGCAAAGCCTTTTTTAAAGGGCTTTAGATATGGGCATATCTAAAGACGCAAAAAGGTGTGTTTTGAATGTGACAGCCAGAATCACGTTTCTGAGAGATCGATATACGCAAAGCTGTTTTGAACCTCACATACAAATAGGAATTCCCAGGCTAGTTTCCGGTTCGGAAAAATAGCACTGAGCAGCTGCGAAGAGACAAGGCCTTTATTGTGAATCGTGAAGAGTCGATAAACGCGACATCCCGCAAATCACGATCGTATAGTGGGGTTCGATAGTGGGGTATGATAGTGGGGTACGATATGTACATATCTAGTGGCAAGCCCCGATAAACGCGCCCTAAGTTTGTTACTCCCTCCTCTTCCCCTCCCCCGGAAGTATTATTCCTGTTTGTTGCATCAAAGCTCTTTACAGTAATCTAATCCTGATTATTTCGCACTCATAATCCTCTCAATACAATCATGTTAAGCTAGTATCGAATTTCTAAATAACTTCTTGAAATTCCTAAAGACGAGAATGCATTTCCGTTATATCTCCTGAGGCAGAGTTGCAGACAAAATTGATACACCCGTTATCTTCCGTTCGTTACACTTTCCTTGCTTTGTTTCCCCTCATTTAAAAACAAAGAATATTTCTGTCTCATTTTGATATGCTTATCCCTCCCCCTCTCTATCTCTCTCTTTAGCCTATTATATTATACTATTCTGTTTCTCGCCTCTCTAATCTTTTTCCCCCTCGCCACTCTCCTTCATCCTCTCTCGTTTGCTAGTTATCAGACATATTTGTTGTAATCCTTCATGCTCTCTCCTCCTATCGGTTCTCTTTCTCTTTTCCCCTCATACTGTCACCCCTCCCATTTTCTACTTTCTTGTCCCGTTCTCTGACAATTTATTTTTCCCCTTCTCCCCCTTCATTTGTTTTCTCTCTTTTCTTCCATCTTTTTCTTCCTCATTCCTTTAATATCTACCTCTGTATCGCCCTCTCATACCCATTTTACCCTTTCTGATGCCGACTTCCACATTTCTCTTGTAAAGAACGTTTGCTACTCTTGTTTTCTTTGCTTGACCTTGTTTTTTCTTATTTGTCGGTTGGTTGGTTTCATCCCCTGTCTCTCTGTCTCCTACTCTCTGTCTGTATGTATGTGTGTTTGTCAGTCTGTTTGTCCCCCTCTCCTGTCTTAACATCAATTTGTATTGATCGTCCTGTCAGTCATTTACCCGATGTTCCCTTCTTTTCTTCTCTATCCTTGAATATCTCTCTCTCTTTTTTTTCCTCCTCCTCCTCCTCCTCCTCCTCCTCATCATCATCAGTCCTTCTATATTTCTGCCTTAGCCTACCAAACTTTCATTTACCCTTTCTGATGCCGACTTCCACATCCCATTACTCTTAAAAGAACGTTTCCTACCTTTTGGAATTGTTGTTTGTTTGTTGTCTATTCTCTCTTGTTGCTGTTCTTTTTTGTTGTTATTGGTTTGTTAGTTTCAGACCATGTCTGTCCGTCTGTCCCCCTTTCCCGTCTTCCCATCACCTTGAATTAATCGTCCTCCCAGTCATTCACCCTATCTTCACCTCGTTTCGTCTGCGTTCTCCCGTAGCACATTACGGCTTTAGGTTACGCCCAATGTGAAAGGAGTAATCAAGAATGAGTAGATTTAAATTACCCTGATACATTATCCTCCCGCAATGCCGCTCTCCAAAAGCCCAAGACGTCACCTAATACACCATTAGCCTCTCCCCTTCCTTGCCTCTCTCCTACCACAGGTCGTAAGCAGCTGCACAACTCCCCCCCCCCCCCCCCCTCATTAGACATTTTCCTTTTCTACCATTTCCTATTCTTTCTTTTACAAAAATCATAAATTTCACGTTTCCATGAATGTAAATCTTTGTCTTAATCCAAAGTTCGGCCATTTTTAGAGTGTTATGTTTTGCTTTGTGTTTTGTTTTTTTACTTATTCGATCTTATTTACAGTGTTCTACATTCCTTTAAAAGTCCGAACGCATTTTTGACTTGATTATTTTCCCGTCAATATCTGACACCCTGCTTAGTTAACAACCGTATAAACTTTCTTAGAAAATCAAACTTCAGAACTGAAAAAGATTATCGTCTGATTTTCGCCAATGCGAATATCGGCAGTGTAATTTCCAGAAGAATAGAAGATATTCGTGGAATATAGGCGTTGCTTGATAGTCACAGCGAGCAATAAGTCATATATATCCCTTCCATAGCAATTACTTGAATTACAAGAAGTGAACGCAATATTATTCAGGACATTTAAAATTAATTGAAATTGTGTGTGTATCAATTTCTTAATTTCATCATTGCGATGTGATGTTTTCCAGTTGTTCGTTTGATTAACTCTAAAATTGAATTAAAGCAATAATTCCAACAGGTTTTCCGCACTTTTTCTGCGTATTTACAATTTTCGTGTTAAAACAGCAATGTGGCTAAAACAAATGTTAATAAACCTGATCAAACCGACACATACGATATAATATTGATATAATATCTTGATTTCTCTTTTGTGACCAAGTTCAATTTGAGATGATATTCTCAGAACTCTGCGTGTTTGATCGGAATAACAGCTTCTTTGTTCTGTGTTTAAATTCACCTCTCTTTAATTCAAGGTTGTTAGATTATACCTTTATCATTCTGAATCTACAGTCGTGTGTTATTAATTTCCTTTTACATTGAATAACACCATTATTGTCTCCAGAGCGTTAATTCTTTGTAAAAAGAAGTATACGTGTCGTTTAATGTCCTTCTGGCTCGCATCACTACGGGCTTTAGACTACGGGTTATGAATTAACAAAAAATAACCAAAGATTGAACGAGTCGCAGCTTTAAGAAGAATATAGACACAACAACGTTTTTAAATGAATAATTGAGGCGCGATGGATCAGTGGTAGAGCAGTGGTTTCCTAACTGAGATGTGCCGGGTTCCAAACTTTAGGGCATTGTTCACCTAAAATGAAAGAAATAGAAAATGATTTCTTTCCTATCTTGTCTCGTAGACACACCTGTTATGGGACAAGTCAATGCGCCCATGCCCTATCTTTGATATGGCACTAATTTTCATTAACAGCACCAAGTCACTCGGAGAAAAATTAAAGCCATCGGTCCCCTAGTTTGTTTACTTACAATCATATATTCCTTCTTAGCAGTCAGGTAACACAATAATCAACCAAACCAACCAACGTGGAAACTGACGACCACCTCCCTTTAATCTCACTAGCATGCCGCATCCCTTATTCACCCATCCTCAACATGTATGTCAATTGTTCATGGCAGGGGGTGTAGAAGAAGATCTTGAATATCAAGTTAGCATTGAGTATAACAGACAATCACCCTCACAAACAACTCCTGGGTGACGTCATTATCAACCAAACCGCTTAATGCAACTCCCTAAGCGAATTCAAACTGCTAACTAGACCGCTCTCGCCTGACGCATTGAGTATATAGTAGACAATCTCCCTCACAAACAACTCCCGGGTGACGTCATTATCATCCAAACCGCTTTATGCAACTCCCTAAGCGAATTCAAAATGCCCACTAGACGGTTCTCGCCTGACGCCTGACGCATTCACAATAAATCAGTTGCACACGAGGCATCGCTTGCTGACGTAGAGCTACGTCATTAACCGGTTTGGTCATTGACGCATCTTAGTTCAAAGAGGGAATGCAAAATAAACAGTCCAAATCATTGCTTTGAATCACTTTTGCATTGGAAAATTGCCTCCGCAAGCCTCATCAGCGCAGGGATTTACGCATTTCGATTAACACCTTGTGTGCACCAAGAACTTGAGTTGACGCAACACCCTGTGAAAAACAGAATTATGCCTGTTGCGCATGGGGCGTCAATTACTGAAGAGGGCTGCGTCAGTAATCTCCGACGTGACATACGAGAGTGGCATCGCCCACAAAGGGAATGCAAAATTAATGAATAGTGGAAACATTGCGTTGAATCACTGGAAAATGCTCCCATTTCTGTCAGGGTTTACAACATGTAACATTCAATATCTCAATTGCTTTTATTATCCATAAATCGTAAAATGACATTTGCGTTGTTTACGTGCAGACACATCACCCTTACACAAATGAATTGTTATGGAAGAAGGAATCCATAATAATTTACTCACTTATCTCATCATCATACCGAAATAATGAAGAACTCGGCCATTTTGACGATTACCTTACCAAGTTTGGGTAAGTTTTATGCCCAGCTCGGTAAAAGTCCCATTCTCGTCAATCTTAGCCTAAGACATGACGATCTTGTTAATTTTTCTTCTGCTCATGAGGTGTCATTGTTTTTATTTTGGCTGCGTTGTTGCTATACTTTAACAAAAAATGTGGGAATTATCATGCCTCAGTAATTTGTACCTCATTTTTTGCATTTACTATTGTTTATCATGCCACTCTCACATATGGCGTCGAACTTCTACCAGTTGCTGAAGCCGTTCTACGTCACCATAATGACGCCTCGTGATGGGCAAACGAAGTTAAAGTATAAAGATAGGACATGATATTAGACACCAATGGGAACAGCACTAGTCAGCTAGGGGAGTACTAAAATGCAAATGCAAATTGTTCGCCGTTGTCTATTGCTTCTCTTTATTGCAAATGAGGACTCTAGTTGTGCTCATCCGGAACGCATTTCTCACCGAAATTTCCTCAATGGTACTTGCCTCTCTGATTGCCAGTATTCTCGACCCAATTGTTGAGCAGAAACGTGCGATGAAGAAAGGAAATGACGTCTCAATTCAAGAAATCAGTCCTCATGTGAAAATGGACGATTTCCGAATAGTATGGGTAAGACTAAATCCGAGAAATCGGTCCTCATGTGAAAATAGACGATTCACCGAGTCGAACGTTTTTAATTCCTAAATGCAGTCCTAGTTTAAAAATAGACGATACCGAATAGTGTGGGTTACATTCTGGAAATTACGTTGAGTATAATACATTAAGGTGTGATTAGGAGGGAAATTAGAGGCTTGAATAACAGAGATAATGCTAGACGCCCAAACAGATTCTATTTTAAGAAGAGGAAATTAGCATCGAGGGTACTTCGTCAGATCTGAAAATAGAGAGGTGCCAAAATAAAATGGTTGGTGAGATTTCAGAAGTGGGAGAAGTTAAAGTGAAGAGATGTGAGCAGTGCGGATCACTCTGGTGTATTGGTGAAAGCTGTAAAGAAGATCAAATTGCCACTTAAAATAACCAAAGGGACAGGGATATAATTAAAAGTTGGTAAGGATAAAGGGGATGAACATTTTTCCACCGGAAAAGATAGAAATAAGACAAAGAATGGCGAAATGATCAGAGTAATAACTCATATATATTTTGCGCTTTCAAATGGTCTACAAGCTGGAAAGCAGTAAATGTTGACGTATGATAAGAACATATTCCGCGCCTTAAGCAATGTTTCATACCCATACCTCTAATGACATGGTCACTTTTATTATATGCTAGATCATGATAGTACAAGTGATATGTTTACTATACACCGATCATAGGTGAAACAGCTGCATGATTGAGTACAATAAAACAAAATGTATGTTTTCAACGTTCACAACGTATAGAGAGAAGATTCCCTTCGGTTTCATTTTTATAATGAAAGACAGAGGTTATGTACGAACTTCAATAAGATTGTCAGCTGAAGAAGTTGGTAATAAATAACGCGGAAGGAGTCTCTTTCTTGTGCAAAGAGCGAAAGCAACGAAACAGATCGCACTATATTTGTCCTTCACTTTCGAATGCGAGTTCAAGCTCGAATAAAAGTGTAAACAAAGGAGGGTGTTAGATGCGTCACAATAATCAACGGAAAGTGCGATATCGAAATAGATTTATTGCTCTCAGAGATGTATATGAAATAAATATCCTAAAACAGTATTTTCAAAAATCCTTGCTTTCTTTAGATGTACTTGTCATACAAATGAGCGAATCCTACTCTCACCCGAATTAAGTTTCAGCGAGTTTGCTTGATTCACGCTTCATGGATGAATATCGGATGGGGTAAATCTTTAGATTTTATCTAGTAAGTCGTGCCCTTGAAAGGCGATATCTTCGAAAAACATCGAAACATTCGAACCAATCTTAAAGATACTATCATTATATACGGGGTAATTTGGAAAAGGAGCTAGGCTACTCTATCGCATTTGTCACAATAAGGAGGTACATTAATCCTAAATCTCTCAATCTACCGAGTGAGGGACATCGAGAGAGCGGGCTTTTTTTAAATTGCATGGATGATTACATTCCAAGTTGCAATGCATGATCCTTATCAAGGCAAAGTAGACTAAGCAATCATGGTAATAAGAGCCAACACTCGACTTAACCACGGAGTTATTGCACTCCTCGACTTAACATTGCCTTTACAATAATGTACCTACTCTCGGGTATTTGTCACGCTTGGATTTCCCCATCCGTGCTCGTAACGATGATAACAAAATATCCGTATTCGACCTGTCAACGCTCTATTTGCATTCTCTCATCTTTATCAGTGGACGTGAGATCAGAAGCTCGCCTAACTTGGTATGAAAACATCCATAATGCACGCCACTTTCTCCCCCACGTCCCACACCAGCCCACGCACTCACACCCGCCTAATAAACGCAAATCGATGAGAGCACTTAAGCCGTGTTTCTATCGCGCCAGCATCCCTTTGCATCGCTTTTACTTTGAAAGAAATTCCCTGCTTACCATCGTAAAAAACCTTAGAATATGGGTGACCCCACCCTGCGCCAACTGATCCAGGCTATAGGGTTAGGGTAATCATAAATCATTCGGTTAGTGTAGGGATTTGACGCAAATCGACGTAACAGAGCAATTGTCAAAGGAGCAAGTGCCATCCAATCAGCAGAAGAGGCGTCATTACACTGACGTACAACTGCGTCAGCGATTGGCGCAAATGTTGACGCACCTTGTAAGAGTGCCATCATACTAAAGCTACGGTCAAAAAGGTTCGTACGAGCGATAATTTCGTACGAATCTCCCTGTTTTTCCATTGTCTTCCCGAATTTCCATTGTCTGAAAATCGTTCGTACGGCGTTCGTAGCAGTTCGTAATGGCATTTGTGACCGAGGCTTAAAGGTGTATGCAATATTAACAGCGCAAGTATTAATGCATGCACTCAAATTCCTTCGTAAGCACTAATAACGCAATCGATATCATACCTCGTATGCAAGGGAATTAACACTCTACTAACAATGACTAAGGCGTGGCTAAAATGATCTATTTGTGATTAATATGCAAATTCTTTGAATATTCATTAGTTTTGGTTAGTTGGAGAGAGAATCGAAAAACAGATTAAAATTTTAAAAAAATACTCTGATTTTAAGAAAATTAATCGTCTTTTTTTCCATTGCTTTTGTTCAGGTTATCATTATTTGATATTTTGGGCGGGAAGTGGATAAACATAAAGTTTAATCTGTCCCAACCAAATTCTTTGGAGTCAGTCCGAAAGTTGAACCCGGGACCTGCATGTATATATTTCAACCTGCATTTTGAATCACCCTAACTTAACCCACTGTTAAAAACAGGCGTGTCTGTCACGCAAATTGTGTGAAGGGAGTATTGATTTTCTGAGCCGTGCGAACCCGTCTTTGACCGTCACTTCATTCTAGCTCTTAGGGTCTCACAGGTGATTACCGCCTCCCCATGCAATCCCAGTTAAGAAATGCACATATTTGAAGGGATGGGCGCAGGGGAGCGAAAATAAGACTGACCCCGAATTAAAAAGTTCAAAGGCAAGGACGTCTCGTCGTGTAACTGAAGGCTTAAAGGGATAGTTGAGTTCTTGTTTAAGACCGCAAATGCCTTCAAAGTGCATGGTTAGTGCTCTTATTCTTATCCATGACATTTGTTTTGGAACCTAACATTGCTATGAAGGTAATTTTAGACCCCAAAATGTGTGAATTAGATTGGGTACGATCATACCAAGTCAGCTCCACTTTCCCCAAAATACGGTGACCGTTAATTAATTAATTAATAATAACAATACATGGGCCGGCTGACTGTGCGTTATAACCAACACAAATATAAGTCAACAAAAAGCCAATATTGGCATTGACTGGAATAAAACGTATAGGGCGCTATCTCGTTTTTCAACTGTTGGTTCAAAGTTACCGAAAATTTGTAGGGCACCACAAATATACGAAATGGTCATACTTATGGATATTTCAGCCGTCTCTGAACAGATTTTGATCAAACGAAGATGATTTTGTCATTAAAATTGTATATTCATTTCAAATTTGACACTCAGTTGTTCATTATCTCACCAAAAGAAATTTGTGTAGCGCCCTCTGGAACAAAAAATTTACTATCCCTTTAACGCCATGTACAAGGTAATATATTTCATGCAACGAAAGAACTGTGAATTTCCAATTCCCTCAGTGTAATGCAACTATTCATTCGTATAATCTTCATTTTAACAAAAACATGATCATTAAATATCAAGCAGAGATTCTAGTAATGACGGATCTAACTGGAACTAGATTGACAATCGGTCTAATCAGTTTTATGACAAAGAATTAAAGATCACTCATCAATGTAAGCCGCTTAGTGACATGCGTCTTTCAATGGACTTGTGTTGAGAGTATTATTTTCATTGTCATGTTTTACTTTTAAAATGCTGAAGGAAAATGTTATCATTTTAGATCACTTAATCACAAGTCTCTTTACAAAACTTCTGATTGACTACTTCTATAGAGGAATGGAATATACAAGTACGAACTTAGGTACCCATAGCTACATGCATGTCTCTATTATTAACCTGAATAAAGAATAATAGGTAAATGCCGAATGGTTATCACATAATATATTTGACGCAATCATTGAAAGTATACTCCGCCAACAAGGTCGAAATATAAATAAACTGAAGTGGAATTAGTTCTACGAAGATACTTAATGCTCAATATATTTTAATGAGATACCAAAAAGAAAATGTCATCTATTAACAGGGACACTGGAACTGTCAATATGTGGTTACGTGAATAGGGACTTTAAGATTCGCACAAAGACAATTATAGGTCTATGCTACGATCGACATCCTTTTAATGCACTGCCTTGAATGGACGTCACACGTATCAGTCCACGCAAATCTAAAAGTCCCTCATGACACAGATTCAGTATCTGTTGCGCTCTTCCAACGAGAGAGCTGATACTTTGCGGAAATTGGCATCATTAGACAAAGCGAGAATGCCGTCCCTGTTTTACAGATAAATGATATTAAAACGATATACTGTCAATAACGGCCTGACTTTTAATAATGATTATTGAAGAAAAACAAAAACTTTCACAGAATACCTGAAGAATCCAACAAGTTAGACTTTGCGATGAAATTATTAGAAAAATATTATCTTACAAACCTAACATTGACAATTTATGATCGAGATTTTTAAGGCCTTTGTACAGTTTGATTATATTAAAGATCAATAATGCCGGGACTTTGCAATAAATTGTCAAATATGTGCGTATAATGTGCATTTTTGTGAGAGTAGTTCGATTCGTTAGATAAAAACATAACCCCAAATGGATTGTTGTTTCTTTGTTTTTAGATAGGTTACTCATGGCCACGTACTTTTGGTTTCTCGTATCAAGATTCCATTCTCAGAAATACGATTACTGTGCCTGAAAAAGAGGATGAAAAAGAACTCTTTTCCCTTTATATCTCGAAGCGGTCGTAGATACTTTCCATATCCTCGTTTTGTCAGGGTTTTGATTTTATGTCTCCCCCTCCCGCCTCCGGTCATTCGCAGTCGGAGTTTCGGTACTAATTGCTTGTATTATATTGATATCAAAGTCAGCATTGAGTTCGGATCAATTCAGATGAATGGAAAGGATGTAGGTCTATCAGACAGGCTGCTATCAGATATGAGTTGGTTCAGTGGTCATGAACTCTCGAGTCTGCCTACAGTAAAGACTCAGGTTCGATTCTTAAGTCGCACCTGTCGTGTGGTGGCGCTAACTGCCCCCCTCCCCGATGGTAAGCACTAAGGTATTGAAAGTTTTGAAACAAACCCTGATAGGACCTATTTTTATATGACATTTCTTGAGAAAAGACCCTCTTATTCATTTCTAACATGCACTTTATTTCGTTAAAGCCCATCCGTACTAGTTTACAGGAGGGATTAGACCACCCTGCAAGGTTACTGACAGGTGGTTATCTCATCAAATCAACTCTCAATTAACTTATTAAGCAAAAGAGGATCATGGGGGGACTAATGGTCACCGATTAGGCATTGTTTGCTATATAGAGGGCGCAAGTAGCTATAAGTAGTGCAGTGGGGCTTTAAACAGCGCAGAGGAAACAAGTCTAGGATGCCTCTTTCCGCCCTGGACCTCCAGGAGATAATTACAGAAGAATATATGGGTCAGCAGACTAATCCCTTAGAATATTTCATTTTCTGTTTTCATTTTTATTTCATTAACTAGCTGCGTGGGAGAACGATTCCTCGTGTGTCTCTCGGCAGCCCTAGAGGGCCTGAATGTATCAATGTATCATGTTTAGATTTTATGCCAGGCATTCTTCAAAGTATTGCTATGTAAGCGATATTCCTGCCTTGCTTTGGCAATGAAGGCATATATCTATTAACTGGAAATTAGCGGATCTATAATCAAGTCTCGCTCTGGAGCCCAGGGGCTCTCCTTGGCAAATAAGAGGATTCTGTTTCGCTCCGCTGTGACGAGTTGCGATAAAGGCAACAAAATCGAATGCATGGCTTCTGTATTGGAGGGAGAGAAGTGAACTTTTAACGACTTCGCGATTGAGAAAAGTTCTTTTCCCTATAAAGAATGTTATAGTGTATTAATCCGATTTAAGCTAATTAGACGAACCTTAATGATGCTAGAGTTACAATTTCCAGGATGCTCGTGTCTGCACACCTTACCAATCTCTCTCTCTCTCTCTCTTTCTTTCTCCATCTCTCTCTTTCTCTCTTTCTCTCTCTCTCTCTTTCTCCATCTCTCTTTCTCCATCTCTCTCTCTTTTTTCTTTATAATGCTCTTGCACAATTCTGGAGTTTGGGCCTCATTGTGACATTTTGATGATATCAGAAATTGAAATACTGAATGTAAGGTAAGTGCCCTGACGAAACGCCATATGAAGAGTTTTGAGAGTACATCGTTTTTCATGTTATGGCTAACAAACTTCTCTTTCTCCATCCCCGTTTTAATATCCCTCTTATCAGGGACTAATATTTCCTTTACTATTTTCCTATCTACGCGTGACCAAGAAGGTCACGCAACGTGGCTTCGGTAAACCGTTACCCGATTCTATTTATTGATCGTACGATCGCTCTATCGATATTTGCGATCATGTTTGAGAGTACAGTGGTTATAAAGACAAGTTCGACCATGTATATGCAATCTCTGATTCGGAAAGCAAATCTTTCCACAACATGCGTTGTTTACGTAACCAGGCTTGCTAGAAAATCAGCGACGTGAACACCAAAGTACGAAACTCACCGGCGAAACAATATTTGGCGAGAATTTCCTGCGGACGTTCTTGAAAGTTTTAAAAGAAAATATCAAAAGGCAAAGTGACAAGGAAGAACGCATCACAGCTTTGCGGACAATTGTGATATCGTATGGAAGAGGAGAGGACAATATTTTCTTTTACCGGCCGAGGCTCCAGCACTATGTGCATTATGATACGCATTTTGACACACGTTTTTTTTTAGTTTTACTTTAAAAAATTACTCATTTAAGATATTGTCAAGACCGAGAAATATCATCATACTTTTTGATAATCTTACCTGTCAACATTTCCTGTCCTTTGTTTCCATATCCCATTTCTCCTTTTTGATTTTATCACCTTTCTTTATTGCTAAATCTGGTATTTTTTCTTCAATACGTACTTTGTCTCGTTGGTCTCTATATCTCATTTCCCTTTATTCCTACCTCTCTCTCTCTCTCTCTTCTACCTCCCTCCCCTTTCGATATCATTTTCTCTCTCCCTCTCTCTCTATCTCTCTCTCTCTCACTCTCTCTACTTCCCCTCTCCGAACTCCTACCCCTTCTATCTCTCTCTCTCTCTCTCTCTGCCCCTCTCCGAACTCCTATCCCCTCTCTCTCTCTCTCTCTCTCTCTCTCTCTCTCTCTTTTATTTTCTCTGCTTTTTTCTCACATTTCCCCTTTACCTTGCACTTTATTACCCGACACCTAAGATCCACTGACCAGACTGTTTGAGCGGACCTAATGGCCAAAACTGTCCGCCAGTCTTGCGATAGTTCTGGTCAGAGCTGAGAGATACTTATCTTGATAATGTTACATTAATCTCCACAGGCAATACCTTTTTTCCAACGCCAGGGCGTGTGCCGTCCTAAGAAGTCATAGCACTTTCATATTTTCGAAAGGAAATTAGAGAATATCATGTACAGAAGAACACAATAGAACCAGGCGAGAAAATTCTCGCTTTCACTTTAGATTGTAAAATATTGGAATATGATTTTTTTTATCAGAGAGACGACGGTATAGAAGATCAATAGAATTTGATGAAGTAATGCAAGTACCCAAGTGAGCTTATTTGTATAGCAAGAATGGCACGCGAAAGTTTCCGAATCTTCATTAGAGTTTCAAAAAATACCATTCGGTGTGGATTTCCATAGGATCTAATCCCTGGATCCGCTTGACCGTCCTAAAAGAATTGAATTGAATTGAATTGAAAAGAACCTGGCCAATGGAAGGGTTAGAAAGTGAATTTGAGGTATTGTCTTCAGAAATTCTTTGCATGGTAACTTGAGACATATCCCCCAAAATCTGCTATTAATGCTTAAACTAATACTGCTCAGCGGCGTTGTAATATGAGATCTAGAATACAATTTGTAACGTTCAGTTGTAACGGTATTATCCGTACGAAAAGGAACATTAAGTAGTAGAAGTAGTAGTAGTAGTATGTTAGTAGTATTAGTAGTAGTTGTAGAAGTAGTAGCCGTAGTCGTAGTAGTAGAAATAGAAGTAGTAGTATCATAGAATGAAATTTGAGACATGAACGCTTTTTTCGGGGTGCAAGGATGATGAGCACGATAGCTGCAGTACCACATTAGGTTAGTAAGTGGCTAGAGAAATTTGGTTGATATGTTATTAAAAGCAACAGGCGAAGTGTCAGTAGGCGTAGTTGTCAACGTAGCAAACCATGGAATAAAAAGTACTAACAATAATTACAAAGGTTTGTAACTTCTTTTCGTCATGAGTCTCGTCATAACTTTCATGTCAAATAGATCTTATTTGTTATTTGTGTATTTTTTAATTTGATCCTAAAGTCAGTTTTTCAACAGATTATTATAGATCATAATCGTTTCTTGGTGTATTTTCATTAATCCTGAAGTTGATTTGTTTTAACAGATTAATGTACTCTTTCATACGGTCCGTCTCAATCAAAAGCTTTTCCTTCAGGCCCTTCGTTTGATCTAGAATTGGGTAAAATCTGATTCACTGCCGACAGAATTATTTCTGATTACCAGTCTGTTCATAGACATGATGATGAAAAAGCTAACATTGTATTCCTTTGCTATGTTACAATTTAACTTTGAGGAAGAGATTTATATCCAGGGGCATGATCAAGTCATAACAATTTCTTCGAAAGTTCAAGATTCAAAATGCCGCTCATGAAATGCAGGATATGAATTAAAATTGCGAGCCCTTTCATGAAGTTGCCGAGTTCCCCAAATTAATTCGGGTATTTGCCGAAAGGCAGCATTTCTTCGTTCAAAGATCGTGAAAGACACCGACTTCTTCTTCTTCTGTTTCTCAAAAGGTCACGTGGCTTTATTTTTCGGCGAGACCTAAAGGTGATGCTTGCTTACTGTGCCTAAAACCCGGTTATTCAAATACGAGGCGTGACCACCATAGCATAATATCTCGGTTTCCCCCGTAAAGGTCTTTTCATCTCTCTGGTGATTTGTCTTGGATATCTAGGAAACCTTCGGTTACAAGAATGAGCCTTCCCGATTCTTACGCAAGTCACATGCACGCGAAAATAAAGTCTCTCTGGACGTGCATGTTCTACCAATTCTGATCCCGCATAATCACAATGCAATACTGAGTAATGAGCGGGTAATGAAACTAAGAAAAACCATGGCTATTGTAAATATTGTTTTCTGTAAATTTTCCAACAAAATCTCAAAAACTACGATGTTGATGGTGCATCATCTCAGCGTGTTTATATGTTATGTAAGCACTGAACAAAAATTGAATTCCTACCGTATATAATTTTCACAATCTGTAGTCATAACTATTCAGATACTTACAGAAAGACGTTGTTAACAGGCGATGGATTCCTTTATTTTTTCATCGCTGCATTTTTCATTAAAATAATACCATCCGCGGGATTTAGAGTGGGGCAATAGATTAAACGTTTAGCCTGACGGTAGTGAAGTAAGAGAATTGACTGAAGAGAATTTCGGAGAGCTCTTTAGGTGCTACGCCGGGGCTGTAGTTAAGCGTTTTTTAATTGATAATAATTATTACTTCGAATGCTTCCAAGCATTGAATTTGGATAAATTGTCCAATCAAAGTTTCACCTTTGCAATAATGAAAATAAAGTTAGTTTTTAAAATCTTCGCACAGCTACTTTAATGATCTCACACCTGTGATGTACTAAGATTCTGTATTATTAACCGGATCGCGGAATGTTGAACACATCCCCGTTATGACAAGGGTCCGGTTGTACACAACTTACCATTGATGGTAACTTTGTCATCAATGGTAACTACCATGGAAACTTTGATTTTGATTGGCTGTTGAGCCCTGTTACCATGGTAGTTGCCATTGATGTTAAAGTTAGCATCAATATTAAGTTTTATGCAACGGGGTCCTGATCTTGAAGGATATGAACCAATGTCGTATCTTTGCTCCGATTTCCGTCGCCGCATTATGATTCAAACAGTTTAAAAGTCATCAATTAGTGTTGTACAAAGAAAGTACTTCCGAGTAAAGTATACATGAGACTTATCACCATGTTCGACTAGTTCTTTTATAACTCTTTCACGTGGTGTGCGCCTTGTTTGCAGTGGACGATCACTGTTTTTATCTGGTTTGTGTGATCTAACTAATAACGTGTCAGACAAGCGAGCAAAGCAAGGCAAAGCAAACATTGTTAAAATAAGATCACTCGCTTGCTAGCTAGCAGAAGGAGGAATCACAAAGCCATCACTGATTACATATCGATTCCACTCTTACCGTCATGGCGGCGATATCGGACGCCTCGACACAAACTTGAACCCATGTCGTAAGCACATATACGCCTTGAATCCTTAGCGATGTGACGATCTTCTTTCTTAATTTGAATAAATTCCAGGTAACCCTCCAAAAAGGGATTTCTTAAAGCCTACGAATCTTTACTCAGGTTCAAATGTATCCTTCCAAGTGTTCGATAGCCAATGATAGTCGCAAGGATATATATATATATATTATGATTGCGGAGTCAAAGAAATCCCTATAGAGCTATTACAGTTTTAGTATCTCAATTTGCTAGATTAAAGCGCAGTTTTTATAATTGCTCCAGATGTGTACCTTTTGCAAGTTATCTTCCGGAAATTAATTCGTTTTGTAATTTGTACAAATCTTCTTCTTTTTTAACCATTTAAAAAGCTTTCGTACTATGATGATATTGATGGTATTCTGAGCAGTGAACACAATTTCTGAAATATGTTGCTGAGAGTGAACAAAACAAAGGTAATTAACCAAAAATTATATCTTAAAGTTGAGCTTTGTAAGCTGTTGTCTTTTAATTGGAGAGATTCTAAACGGTAAAAGGGAAGTATGTACAAACTGATTTCAATATTACACCAACGTTAATGTTCATGTATATAGTTGGTATCAGATGGTATCAAAGGGTAATGAGAGGATGAATTGATTTTTAGTGTGTATCATCACGAGTACAGAATATGCTTCCTACAGTTACCTTCCAGAACTACATATTCACACATGTGTTTTTATCTATAACCGCCTTCGCAATCTGTGTATGTTCAAAGTTCCTGTATTTGCAGTTTATGATAAACATCATGGTAGCTTGTTTGATGCGATTATACAGACTGATGAATCACATTTTAAACATCCTTCTGAGTTTCTAAAAGCATTCTCCTTTCTCTAGTATTTAATATGGGCCTATAAAAACAAGGATTATCGATTTCGAACCGACATCTTGAACATTATACATGATCAATATACAGAGTCTGGCCAAGTTGGTTTAGCAGGTAGCAATTATTGGTGGACTTTCCACGATCCCAATTTATATCTCTTGACCACTGTGGACTCTGCAGATTGGGGTCTCTGCAGACCGC
Source organism: Strongylocentrotus droebachiensis (assembly GCA_035222895.1). NCBI lineage: Eukaryota > Metazoa > Echinodermata > Echinoidea > Camarodonta > Strongylocentrotidae > Strongylocentrotus > Strongylocentrotus droebachiensis. The sequence continues at coordinate 134,196 of JAVYIG010005042.1, forward strand.
CACCCCTTGAATTTGATCCCAAATTACTGTAACCAGTATGATTCCGATTTAAAGACCATAAGAAAAGAGACAAAAATTAGAAATACGGGGCACTTAACAAATTCCACCCCCCCCCCCCCCCTCCACCTTCCCGCCCGAATGTCAAACTTGAATTGCAGTAAAGAAAAGATCGACTGTCTAGGAGTATTGCTTCACCAGAAGGCCGTGTCCTCTTTACTTCAAATTGAATATTAGCGGTTGAAGAGGGGGGCTTTAGCTTAGAGGGGAAGAGGCTGGGGTCCCCCTCCCCCCCAAAAAAAGTCTTTTTTTATTGATGTTGGGAAAGTTATAAGTATGATATCATATACATGGTGTTTGATAGCGGATAGGCCCATGGTATTAGCACTTGATATCCTATCGATGCGTTCAAACAGCTTCTAAACATCAGATCTGGGTTTGTGTTTCTTTGTTTTAGGTGTGCGCGTGTACGTGTGTGTGCGGGTGGTGTATATGTGCGTGCGTGTATGTGCGTAGGTGGATGTGTGCGTAGGTGGGTGTGTGTCTGTGTGTAGACGTGTGAAAAGGGGCGTGGATATGGGGTGTCGTCTGGTTAACACGTATAGTACTAGATCAATTATAATTGTACAGCTCTGATCCTCTTCTACGAATGCCATGTGCATATCGTTTTACTAAATAAATAAGCATCCCTTTTAGTACAGTACTAACACACACTATAAAATACATTTTCGTATCTTATAGGGTGTATTTGATGATGAAATGTCATTTTTAACGTAATAAAATGTTATTTCTTAAACGCGGAAAAATAGAAATTCGGGCAAAATTCCAAGCCCAAAATATGTGTGCGTAGGAAGTGGGTGTGTTTATGGTTAGGGGTAATACTTAGTACATATTTATCGTTTAAACAATGCCGTATCGTTTGGCGTGATATGAAACAAAATCGATTCGGCAAAAAGATAGATAGCAACAAATATTTAGACAACTAAAGTACTTCCAACTGTTTCTGTGGTAGATGTCTCGCGGGGAAATTATGATATTGGGTTTTCTTCCTCACCTTATCTATGATGAGATTTTGAATTGTCATTTAGTCAACACTCAGCATTTAATCGACAGTAATTGACATATTTCGTATCCATATATATAGAAAAATAACGAGCTCTTGTATAAAGTGAGCATGAACGTCCGCATGAAAAATAAAAAATTACTTTTATTTATTTTTTTAATTGAAAAATAGGGGCATGTTCATACAGCTATATTACTCACATCATTAGAATACATAATGTTTTTGTTTTTTAAATTACTTATTTAAAAAAAACTTTCTCCTTTTTGACAATTTTATATTTCCTCTTTTTTTTCTTTATATTTTTTTTTTCCATTCAGTAAGTTAGGTAAATACTTTAAGAGAGTTGATAACTTTCGATTTGGAAAAGTAGAACAAATCCTAATCTGAGGATTTATTGCTTCACGACGAGAGGCAGCAGCGGTGGAATAAATTTGCAAGATGCTAACTAACTTATTTTTTGAAGTGTAATAGCTACTATAAGATATCGTTAAAAAATAATTATCAAGCTAGGCCTATATTACTGCCCATCGCCCTTAGGGTGGTTGGATCAATAATTAGCCTGCCAATCAAAACTAAGTCTTCGATAATTGAAGTCATATTTGAAGTTTCCAATAAAAAGCAGATGCAATAAGCTGGGTACACGCCCATGAATTATACACCTCCTTAGAAAAATTAGCAATTTTTTTTTTAATGCCATATACAAATGCTGGCGCATATTGGGGCACTAAGTTGTACCATGAGGAGAACTTTTGGGTAATGTAGATTACAATTCAATTTCATTTTAAATCTTGTAGAGGATTGTTTCAAAGTCTGATGCTGCTTATTTTTTTAAATCGCAGAACTGATCAGGTCTGAAATAAATACAGCTGTTCTGCATTTAAGAGAGAAACTTTAAATTATTAATACCAACGTTCGTTTACCACTAAAAGTGTCGACCGCTTAATTATGTAGTCACATAATTATAAACTTCATAAACAACAACAAATGTCATTTTAAATTGTTACATTCTAATGACTCAACAAATCTCATTATGCCTCAATTTCATTAAAGCATTTTTGTTGTAATCATGTAACGTTACAGAAACCTTTCTGTATTACGTACAGAATAAAAAAAGTAAAATGATAATTGACGCTCTACATGTATAAACAGCAGACCAAATCTGACCTAACTAGGTCTACCTTAAAGGTATGGACCAGTTCTGGTCATGCGATTGCATTGTGAAAGAAACGTTGTAGATCGATCAGAAAAGGTTGATCATCTAGCATAGAAGTATTGGTGTGTACGGCAAGGTTCTGGAATCATCAAAATGATAAGAAATTTGGGCCAGTCTTGGTAAAGTTACCAGCACTGTACACAGAAAGATGTATATGGGACTACGCGATATCTATCCAGTCCGGATAGATATGATAATTTACCAAATATATCAATTAGTAGGCGGTTTCCCGGTAAAATTTGTATTATCTAGTATTACTCAAAACATATTCTTTTACATGATTGGTAATAAGAGCTTCCATTTCATTTTTTGAGAGGGGAGCATTTCAAAAACTGGTCTTTACCTTTAACTTTTTTTTCAACACAGTTAATTAGCTTAGACAACAATTTGTGAAAGAAAATTCATTTTTGAAAATCTTCTCATTATGTTAACCAGATATACATGTAGATCATATTCATTCACCGAGAAATGACATTATTTGCCTTGAGGCAGCGTTCTCTCGTCTCGATACAATTATTGATTTTCATCTTGTAATTGATATGGATTTCAATACCGCGGAAGTATGGGGTGTGATATTCATAACGCATAACGCATGTAATACATTCATCAAACAAATCTTGTCCTCGAATATTTGACTGCTTTTTGTAGTGCTGCATCACAACACTGAACGATGCCTCAGTCACACTGTAGAGACCGACACCAACCGACTGCGGGCTTTACAAGACTGTCATGTCCTCGAATGACCAAGGATCGGTCGGTTTGGAGTCGATTGCGAGTTAGTGCAGCGGTATGACTGAGGTATAATGCAGTGATGATAATCTATATAGATTGCAATCTTTGAATATAATGAAGACAGTATGTGATCCGTATATCCCATGAGGGTGGAATATTTGGTACACATAACCTTCATGCCATGCAGTGGTATGATATCAACGTGTAAGGTAGCATTTTCACACCTATAGGTAATGAGTAAAATTGACAATTTCTTCTTGTTTCGTTTTGCCACATTGTATCTTAAGCAGCTTCACTATTTTTTTATATTTTTTTTGGTTGTATTTATTAATTCATTTACTTCTCAACAGTACAATATGAAACACAATGTATATATACATTATTATGTAACAATGATTTCAACATAGAGTATACAGTAAATAATGAAGACACGGAAGGAGGCAAAAGCATAGCTTGAGTTGGGAACGCACTATTTGCTCTGTAGGTAAAGTTTTAAAAGGAAAAAGGGCCCTGAAAGGGGGGTGTTGAGCTCCGCTTAAGGGGCCCTTTTCTCCCGCAGACGATCAGAGCATACTTATCGACACGTCGGGAACCAAGGACTTTAGTAGCATAGCTCTCAAGCTCTTTCAGGGTTCTCATTCCTTTGAAAGAATTACGGGTGCAACCCTGAAAACTTTACCTACTATTGAAAAGTTCCACTTTCACTTTTACTTCACTCTTCAATGTTTACTATTCCTATTACGTTTTGTCCAATGAGAGCGAAAACGTCCTTCGCTCTTCATAATGATTAAATAAACAATCTGATGACTCTCTGCAAACGCATATGGTACGCGCTTCGGTATAGTATTAATAATTATATGTATTTTATTACAAGCAAGCTTCTTGCATAAAATATCGAACTGTGGGGAACTACTGGTGCTGTCTTATATTGCCTCCGTTTGTTCATTCCTGCGGAAAACATCTCTATCTATATTCATTACGTACATTTGCCATTATTATCCACAATTGTACGGTTATATTAATGAAATATATTCGCCATTTCAATCGTAGATATGATCAAGATAAAGATAACAAAGACGATTATCACACATTTTACATGATTAGCTAAAGCTCGGGGAAAAAAAACAGACAAGCATTCATTGAAATATAACTTAGCATGGTTACAAGCCTACTATGACATATTGTTTACATGTATTGTATAATTCTGAAGATTGCTTTTATTTAGATTATTGTTAATTGATGATGTGTTACAGTTCTAGATGGGACTAAGAACAATAATAAAAACAGGATCTCTGTATGAAATTTGATTGCAGAAATGCAACGAGTCATTTCTAATTACGTGGGAAATTACTTCATAAACGAAAAAAACATTGGTATGTGTGGCTTACCGAATATGTCCTCATTCAATACAGGTCAAAAAGAGAGATACAAAACTCCTTTCAAAGACGACACAAGAAAGTCATTAAACTTGGTGCAAACAGAGAGAGAGAAAAAAGAGTTCCCAACTCGAAAGGGCAAGTGCATCACCGAATGGCGTCCTCAACGATATTACTCTCGGCAACGCCGTGATTTTCAGCTCAGCACTTTAGCCAAGAACAGGTGTTTGCTTTCCTCTGATTGGATGACCGTTGCAGAGCATGCGCATTTAACACACATCCGAGGTCTGCTGGTCGTTGTAAAGTGGTGGTGAGATGAAGCGAGAGATGATACTTCAAGTGATCATATATATGTTGCTCTATCTGCTGGTCGTTGTAAGGTGGTGGTGAGATGGAGCGAGAGATAAACTTCATGTGATCATATATAATGTTGCCCTATCTGATTTATGACGAATAACTCCTGAATACAAACATTTCAACGGCATTAACGTCTCTTCATTGTTTTGTTTGACACGCTTCCGAGTATTATGTTTGGTTTAATCTCAACGACAACCGTCATGATTGTATCTATATATAGATCAATAATAATATGTGTTTCTTTCATCCTCTCTCTATCTCTCTCTCCCGCACTTTTATATCATCCTTCTCTCTCTATATGTCTCTCTCCTCTTTCTCTTTCTCTCTCTCTCTCTCCTCTCTCTCTCCTCTCCTCTCCTCTCCTCCCCTCTCTCCATATCTCTTCTTCTCTCGCTTTCCCTGTATTAATTTCTCTCATTGCTTCTCATTTGTCTTTCACTACACCACATCTCTGTCTGTCTGTCTCCTCTTCGCGCTCTTTTTCTCTATCACTGCCTTCCCCCTCTATCCTTCTCATACATCATTGCTTATTTTATCAATGGCATAAACATATTAATATCTTATATTTTATTTTAGGCACAATTACATACAAGTACATATTTCTAAAAATCTCATCGATAAACAAGTATATTGCTCGAAATTTAAAAACAGATAGAGGTGACATCCTCCTGCTACTGAGAAAATGGAATAACTTAGTATAAAAATAAACATAAAAAAGTTGCTTCCTCTAGTAATGTAATGATAAATACGTTTTTGTAGACACTCGTCTATGAATAGCATGCATGCTCTTGTTCAATATATATATATATCTCTCTCTCTCTCTCTCTCTCTCTCTATATATATATATATCTCTCACCCTCTCTCCCTCTACTTCCTCTACCTCTCTCTCTCCCCCCCCCCACCCTCTCTCTCTCTCTCTCTCTCTCACCTTCTCTCCCTCTTCTCCCTTTATCTCTCTCTCTCTCTCTCTCTCTCTCTCTCTCTCTCTCAGTGCTTTTATAAATACTATTATATTACATGTTATTAATGATAGGCTATGTGTAATTTTACTCCAATGTATAATTATGTTTATGTCAACGGCTATGCGTATTTATAATTTCGATTATTACAGGTTTTTTAAATATATATATACATTATATTGCTTGTGAAAAAGAAGAAAAAAATCCATTAATTTTGGACAAATGAAATTGAATTGAATTTGATTAAATTGCCAGAGCAAGCGCCCTCATTTCCAGTACTCTATTCATTCCATTTGTCAGCCTTATAACAGAAATTAATTGGATGCGTACGTTTTCTCATGCTGTTCGTGGACCGAAATATTTTCTCCTAATAGGCTATCATTGGGATGCCGGCACCATCCAAGGAAATTGATGCCTAAAAGGTACCAAATTCTTACACTCTAATGGAGAGTGACAAATAGGATTCGCATCTTGTAACTGGCCAAGTTTCATCTGATCATGGCGTTTACGCTGACGGGGAAGGAGGGATAATAACACGACGAGGGAAATAGTGGATATATGAAATAGCGAAGATATAAATTATGATAGTGAACATATTATTTAGGTGAAGATATATAATGAACGTGATAATTTGTGAGCATTGCCATGTTTATTATTTTTTGCATATAATATTGGTTCGGAAGAGAAAATAACCCCGGAAAGGGGGTTAAATATGACCAGAAAGCTTTTACCAAAAGAGCTGTTACGTGTTATTATTAGTATAATTATCAGTATAATTCTTATGTTAATGATGATTCAAATGCTTTGCAAAGCAAAACTAAATTCCAATTCTTTGTTATGCCAATAATTATGCTTTTGTGATTTTGTAAGTTTGATTTGTATTATTGTATCTTCGAATGTACAACATGTATACTTAATAAATCCTTTGATGAGGCAAAGAAAACCAAATCCGGAAATGGATTGCTCTTGAAATGCCCTCACATTCCAAATATGATCAGAAATGGTTCAAAAGTTTTTACCAAATATGCCCATTTTATGTGCAGTGCATGTGATTTTCACGAAGAATAGGACATTTTATTTTATCGTATAAAGCATATTATTCCTGTCCCGTTTTTTCTTTATTGAGGATCTCTCATTGCTTTAATTGTTACCCTTTTTATCTTACCTGTTTTAAAGTTCTACTCGCTATCTTCTTTAATCTTATACATGAATGCGTTTCCTGTCACGTACCCTTGAAGGTATCTACAGATGACTGTTTCCAAGTTCCTACTATCTATCTTCTTTATCTTATACATGAATGCGCTTTTGTCACGCGCCTTGAAGTTGTCTTCTTATTCATTACAGTTTACTGAAGATTGCTACTTGTTTCCAGGTTCTTACCTTCTATCCTCTTTACCTTATACGTGAAATCGTTTTTCGTCACTCGCCTGGGAGGTTTCATCGAAGGTTTATGTTTCCCTACATCCTGGCGATTTCGATATGCAAGTAGCATTCCAACAATGACACCATCTAAAGTCAGTTAAGGAATTGTGTTCTCAAGGCAGATATACACGGACATGCCCCAATCCACTCACTCTCGACAATGCTATACTGAAAGATCCTCAAGTGGCCTCTTTCTTCTCGCCTCTCTTGGCTTCGACACAGTCATGTTCTCCCGTCATTGGGGACTTTTAGATTTGCACGACAAGAACGTGAACTGCGACGTATGACATCCTTTTAAGGCACTGGCAGTGATGTCACGTTGCCTTAAAAGGATGTCTAATGAGCAATCCACGTTCTCGTCTTGCAAATCTAAAAGTCCCTACTTGCCTCTTGGCTTAGACACAGTCATGTTCCCCCGCCATTGCCTGTCATATTGGGGATTCACATAAATCCGGACAGTCGAAATTCCATCCTTGGATTGACACAGCTTCATCCGGCGACTCCCAAGCCTCTCGAGATGTCGTGACTCGGAACGACACCCTCCATTCGACGAGGAAGCAATTATTTGCGCCTAAAATGGACGCCCATCGACAACAAATCGATGACTTGAAATCAGCCCTCCTTCCTGAGAGCTTTTCCATCGTATCATTTCGGCTTCCATTAGACCCGTTTACTCGCTGCGATCGTCCTGCATTCAAATGAGGCGTTAAAGACAAGGTTCACGTCTGGGTAAAGAGGCGAGCAGTTTTGGTAAAGATGAAGAAGAAAATAAGATTGTAGGTCAAATTCGTAGAATATCATAGTAAAAAGGTCTCCTGTAAAAGGTTGACTCTTCAAATATCCTATGACCCCAACAAATAGCAGAAAAGTTTTGATGAAACTTTCGTTGTAATGTTTGCATAATCCAAAGAAGGTGATGTTCAAGACGGTTGAAATTGTCTTAATTTGGGTTTTCCAGGTCGATGCGATCGTGATATGTGCGAACATGACAACAATCACATAATACATTGTAAATCTGAACACAATTTCTGTAGACATTACAAAGGAGTTAATTTCTTTAAACTTTACGACCGTTTTTTTTTTAGGAATTAGGCAAGATGATTTTAACTCCCTTATTTATTGTCCCTCCTCCTTCCTTTCTATTTTGTTTTCTGAAATGAAACGAATAAGAATATGAAGACATCTAGAAAATTATGTAACACAAATCAGTAATTTAATGCACTTTCACCTTGTTTTGCGCATCTGAAGAGCACAATTGAAATTAAATTAAGATAATTTGTGTTGAAATACAACCAATAGAATTTTCACGTACATGAAAAATAGGAATGATTAAATAACTTAAAACCATTTCTCCTCAAATTGCAAAGTCCGGATGAGGATCTTAGAGTCATCTTTAATTTGCATTACCAACAAAACTAGCTTGAGATGTGATTGGCAATGCCTCCCACGCCCCCGTATGCCGAAAAGAAAACCCTCCTCGGATCAATAGCCCCTTCGACTCAAAGAGGATCCATGGAGAGAGAGAGAGAGAGAGAGAGAGAGAGAGAGAGAGAGAGAGAGAGAGAGAGAGAGAGAGAGAGAGAGGGGGGGGAGAATGGGAGTCCATTCGATGTCGAGTTGATCGTCTACAAGTCCGTGTGTCGTATCGTATTCATATTGATTGGCAGATTGTGAGTTCTACATGAATGTGTGTTGTTGGCGTGGTTCATTTACTTGACTCTTAGTCCAATCCAAGGGTTAAGGGTTCAAATCTCAACTAGGCACTAACGTCCATTGGAAAGACATTGATCCACATTTGCCACTCTCCACCCGGGTTAACATGAGTACCTGATAAGTTAGAGCGCTACATATTTTACCGCCGTGGTATGACTGGGATAATACTATTGGAGAGCACGAAGGTTCACGATGTGAGGAACATGCGGACTTTAATCATAAGAAGCCTCCATTATTATTTATCAGTGTTGGCACTATGAGAGGAACTTCTCGATGTAACAGAAAAGGCTGATAATTGTATACATAAAAGGCATTGTAAAGTTTTAGATTCACCACAGAAATCACATCCGGAATGGCATGGGTATATGGGATTATAAACACATGTACAGTTAAACCACAAAATTATTTATCACCCTTACCAAGTTATGTGATTTGTTTAAAGTATGTGCACTATTGATATGTCCCGGTTTATTTTTCTTGAGAATGTGACATATTAAAACTTAAATCTAGAAGTATTCAACAATGCCCTTATTCAACCAGTCCACCTTTTATTCTTGAGTAACAAAATAAAACAAAATATTACGAGGGGTATGAATGAATTATTGATTAACTGTAGCATCCAAATTGTTCTAAATTTTTCTATCTTTTCAATCGTATTTGGTATAAGAAGTCATCGTAAGAGCAATCAAATTCATTCAGAAAGATACTCGTCATTTAAAGTACAGTTCTAATATATTGATGTTGCATTCATCACTTTATCAAATACTGTATAATTGTAAACTATAAGCTCTATGATAAATGCTGTAACATCTCTATATCACATGTGTATATTTAAGTTTTCGTATTAATATGTAATATTCCAATGTGTAACTTTTTCCCTATACATATTGATTGATATATCAATGACATACTTTACAATTCAATGTCTGGGCTGCGATGCCATTATATCTTACATGTGCATGTCATTATGATATCTATAATCACTTTTATCCTGTCGCCGCTTCCTGTGAGACTAACCACAACACCATCCCTCTTCCACCCCTACAATCATCACCCCCATCACCACGAGCCTCCCATTATTATCAACGCCATCCATTACTCTTATTTAAACGTCCCGAAATAGAATACATCCGAGAATATAAACGTGATTAAAAAAAAATATCTATCACGCTACATTAACTCACAGCAAAGACTATTTTCCGATCGATATTTCTTATTATACGTCAGAGAGATCTGAGATGAGATTATTATGGTGTTATTTGTTCCGCCTCACTTGATAACATTACACCACTAGGTGGCAGCATCTTGCCTCGGAACTATCAATCCTATTATCATAGCTGGTATAGAGAGGATGTTATTTCCAGGCGCAATCCTTTGTCAGTCCTAATGCATAGTGGTAATGACGATGATGATGATGATGATGATAATGATGGTAATGATAATGATAGTGATGATGAGGATGACGATGATGATCATGATGATAATGATGATGATGATGATGATGATGAGGATGATGAGGATGATGATGATGATGATGATGATGATGAAGATGATGATGATACAAAATCATAGTAATAATGATAATAGTAATAATAATAATGATAATAAACTAGTATTTCTACTAGTAAACATAATGATATTAATCATAATAATAAGAAAAAGAAAAAGAAGAAGAAGAAGAAGAAGAGGAAGAAGAGGAAGAAGTAGAAGAAGAAGAAGAAATTATATGGTGTTCTTCAAAGAAAAATAATGCATGTATTGAACTCATTTATACAAGCATTAATACAAGCATTAATGATATTAATCATAATAATAAGAAAAGAAAAAGAAGAAGAAGAAGAAGAAGAGGAAGAAGAGGAAGAAGTAGAAGAAGAAGAAGAAATTATATGGTGTTCTTCAAAGAAAAATAATGCATGGTATTGAACTCATTTATACAAGCATTTTCCTTTTTACGTTATAACGTATTAAATTATAGATTTATCCTTCAAAGCACTCTCTCTCTTTATATATATATTTCTATTTGCACTACCTCTTCCCCTCTTTTCTGAGTTTCAGTTATCTCTTGCTCACTTTCTGTTTCTGTGTGTCAGTTCTGTTTGCATCTTATCTGTTTCTTCATCTTACTTCATCCGCGGGCCCTCTCTTTCTCCCCCGTACCCTATCTCTATCCATGTCTCTATTCCACTATCTCCCCCTCTCGTTGTCTGTTTCCTTCTCTCAACCTAACACACCAATTTCACTTGTTCCACCACCCAACCCCCAACCCCTTTTAATATAAAACTCGCCTGAATTCTCTGGACTATAAATTTCCCTACAAAATTAGGCCACCCCCCCCCCCCCCCGCACACACACACACACACGCACGCACGCACACACACACTCATAACACCACTACCACCACAACCTCTACCAACCTCTACTACTCACACTAATTAATCAACACACAAGTCGTAGTAAGCATATGATACAAATTAGTGACCCCAAATACGTACCTTTTTTAAACATTGGCGCATTTAGAAAAATCACTCCCGAAGAGATAGAATTGCTTCATGAATGAAGTCTGTTTGCCTTTTTTAAATTAATAAATAAATCCGTGCATCATAGAATGCACCACCGCTGGTTCATTAATAATAACATAACTTTCATGAGCATCTATCTAGTGTATTCCTGACCATGAGTTTATGACCTTTGATTGTTGGTGCATAAGGGTTACAGAACTTAACTTTCATTATTGACTATTTAGTATTTCTTCTGTGCGTTTTACAAATGTGATACAAATTATATTTTGCAGATTTGTATCGACGAACAACCTCAAGGGCTGAAA